>VWYK01129157.1:0-21376 GCA_013399775.1 Semnornis frantzii | reverse complement strand
AAAGTCCCTCCCTGGCTTTCTTGAAGGCCCTTNAAAAGTCCCTCCCTGGCTTTCTTGAAGGCCCTTTTCTGGTACTAGAAGGCTGCTATAAGGTCTCCTCTGAGCCTTATCTTCTCCAGGCTGAACAGCCCCAACTCTCTCAGTCTGTCCTCATAGCAGAGGTGCTCCAGCTCTCTGATCATCTCTGTGGGCTACTCTGGACCCACACCAACAGTTTGGTGTCCTTGTGCTGGGGTCCCTATAGCTGCACACAGCACTCCAATTGGGGTCTCACCAGAGCAGAGTGAAGGGGCAGAATCACTTCCCTCATCCTACTGGTCATACTTTTTATGCAGCCCAGGACACAGTTGCCTTCTGGACTGCAAGTGACCATTGCTGGCTCATGTTGAGTTTTTCATCAACCAACACCCCCAAATCCTTCTCTTCAAGGCTACTCTCAAGTTACTCCTCATCCAGCCTACATTTTTTTTTTTCCTGTAATTATCATGAACCAGATGCAGGACCTTGCATTTTGCCCTCTGGAACTTCATGAGGATGGCTTGTGCCCACCTCTCATGCCTGTCCAAGACCCTCTGGATGGCATCTCTTCCCTACACTGTGTGTCAACCAGGACCACACAGCTTGGCATCATCCAGACTTGCTGAGAGTGCCTCAGTCCCACTGTCCACAATGCTGCCAAAGATGTTAAACAGCACTGGTCCCGGTACCCCCAGGGGTCACCCTGAGGGACATCACTGGTCTCTATTTGGACATTGGTTATTGACTGCAACTCTCTTGAGTGTGGCCATCCACTCAATTCCTTATGTAGCCAGTAGTCCACCTCTCAACTCCATGCTTTTCCAGTTTGGAAATGTCATGCAGGACGTGGAATTTCATCCCAGAACAAGTGCAAAATCCTAACAAGCTGATGAAACATTTGGAGAAAGTCTGTTGCCAGCCCAGAAGCTCCTGAGAGACAGAAATTGCTGTGGTGTGCTGAGGCCTGGGCCATGGCTATCAAGCCCTTAGCACTGTTTGGAATGCTCAGGTGCAAGAGATCTCTCGACCTGCAGGCAGACCATCAGGCCCTGTGGCTACTCAGATCCCAACAACAGGTGTGGCAGCTGCTTCAGAGAACCAGCTTGTGCCAGTATCAGCTGTCCCTGTACAAAGAGACATACAAGGAAAGCAGCTCCTCTGGCAAAGGATGAGGACGAATCAAGGTCATCACAGGAACAAGAGGAAGAGCCAGGAATGGTCACTCATTCTTTATCTCTGGCGTGGGAAGATCACCAGGGACAAACAGTGGATGAAGTGTTTAGCAGGCTCTGGCAATGTGAGGGAAGTGTCTCTTCCTCTCTCTGGGCCTGTGTTTCAGCTGTGGAGGAACTGTTTCAGGAGGTCCATTAACTCAAAGAGAACATGTCCTATTCCTCACCTGTATGGTCCTGTGTTTCAACCCTGAGGAGCAGGCACTCCCCTGTCCAAGGAAGAGAATCTGAGTGGTACACACCATGGCATACCCTGTGCTTTTTACTTGTGTGACCATGGGGAGGGCATGAGGAAGCAGGATGGAAAACCTACTTCAGTCCTAGCTGCTCAAGTATGTGAATTACAGGGAAGTTCTTCCCCAAACATGCTCCCTCGGTTTCCAGTGAAAATCACCCCAAAAGGGCAGATGGAATGGTACTGCTTCTGATCCTCCTGAAGGGACTTCCAAAGCATCCTCACAAGGTGCAAGTGATTCCAGTCAGGATTAGAGGGACCCTGCCTCCAACCAGACGGAGGAGATGGACAACTGGGTTTATTGGACTGTATGGATCAGACAGCCTAGCAGCATGTTGAACCCACATATATAAAGCTCTAGTAGACACAGGCACACAGTGTACTCTGATGCCACCAAACATCTATGTTTCTGGTGTGACAGGGATCACAATAGCCAGCTGGATGTGTTTGAGCACCAGAATGCAGGCCACAGTTTGCTTTCACTTGGAGAGCTGTAAGGAGTCACTGGAATTGACTGCTCCAGGGGTACAAACACAGCCCCACCATTTGGACTGGTCATGGACTGATCCAGACTCTACTGGAACAGGTGGTGCTCCAGAGAATCTGCAATGAGAATTCTTCTATATAGTGCAAAGTGATCTCATTTTGAGTGAGAATGAACAGCGAATCATTCATGATGTATGTTGTGTGATGTTAATTGCTGCTGGGCATGATGTAGATGGTGTAGAATAAGGAGTGGAGAATGTCATAGGTTTAGCCAGCCGAAACTGCTGATGAATATTCAGTACCATGCTGATGGCACCTCAACCCAGGTTGGGGTTTTTTTTAATGTTACTTTCCCTCCCATCTGTGTGGGGCACTTGCTTGTGGAAGCAGACTGTGTTAAACCAGCACAACTACAGAGAGCTGGGTAGGATTATATAGAATATAATCATATTCTTATTAACTTTTAAAAAATCTTCAGACACAATGGAAACTTGGGTTTTAGTGTAAAAAATCTCGTTCTCTTCCTGAGAGGGGACTTGGATTGATGGGTAGCCATTAATAATCAGTATATCTCTTTATTTTAGGGAAGGCCTGTGGATTTTCCTCCCTCAAAATTAAAGGCAGGCTATGGAGAGCAAGTGTGCTATGTTCTTGATTGTTTGGCTGAGGAAGCCCTGAAATCCACTGGCTTTAGCTGGAAAAGGTACAGTACGCTTTTAAACATCCTGCCTCAAGCACGTTTTCCACCAAAATGTAAAATGTAACTATAAAGGCAAAGCACAGTAATAACTACAAATGTTCTACTTGATGTTTCATGAGATGCAAAAGTCAGCTAGGCTGGAAGCAGTGGAACCAATTAATTCTTAATGCAATTTCACACCATTTATGACCAGTAAGAATTCATAGATTCATAGAATGGTTTGAGTTGGAAAGGACCTTAAAGATCATGTAGTTACAACTCCCCTGCCACAGTCAGGGACACTTTCCACTACACCAGGTTGCTCAAGGACTGAATGGATGAGGTTGGGCCATCAATAACTCATTAATAAAGTTTTGCCTGATGACCTTTTTTCAGTCATTTTCTTATGCATAACTGCTTGTTAATGTGACAGTTTAAATATTCAATATCGTTTTAGATCCTAACAGGTTGCTGCCCCCTCCCTGGAGGTGTTCAAGGCCCAGTTGGATGGGGCCTTGAGTAACTTGGTGTAGTGGGAGGTGTCTTGGTCCATGGCAGAGGTGTTGGAGCTAGGTAATCTTTAAGGTCCCTTCCAACCAAACTATTTTATGAATCTATGAACAGCTAAATTGTTGACCTCTTCATCTGGCAGTATGCACTGTGTGTGATCATGTGACAGGTGGGCTACAGTGACTCTTAAGTATTTAATCCAAAGGAAAATTTAGGAGAAGTGAGATGACAGATAATTCCAAGTATATGAAGATTTTTTTAGAAGTGTTACTTATTTAATTCTTTCCCTCTGAGTTTTAAAATTAATATAGAAAAGTAATTTCTACTTTGGAAATACTTCATTGTTACTTCTGTTTAGTACACAAATTCCACCACAGGCTGAAAATCAGTCTGTAATAACTTGCACTTGAATTTTAAGAGATAAGAGCAAATGAGAAAAGAAATTAAAATTTACTCCCCAGATGTAGTATGAATGTACTGTACTACTTGTCACAGTACCTTAGCCTTGCTTTTAAGACAGTCCCAACATAAATAAAGGCTGAGTGTTAATTTATTTAAGTACCTGAGACAGTATTCACTGTCTAGTCATATTCTATGTTATCTGTGCTTCTTATGGAACGTTGTGTTTGCTTAGGAGCAATGTACAGAGTTATTTCCAGTTTACTGTATTTCAAAGCTCTGCTGTTCTTTGAACTGATTTCAGGCCAGTGTATCCAACAGAAGACCTAGAAGAAGAAGAAATAACAGAAGACGATGCAGAATTAACACTTAGTAAACTGGAAGAAGATGTTGCAGTAGGTTTACCTGACTGGTTTTAATTATATTAATATTGGTCAGCTATGAACAAATTTTCACTTGCTGCTCATTTGGTTTAGTTGTGAGAAGCCTTTTCTCTTAGCTGTTCAGTCCCCTGCATCTCTATTCCTGCATCATCAACTTCTCTGCAGATATTTTTGTTTCCTTTCAGATAAGGTTGTTAACTCTTTGGGCCAGAACTGTCTTCTTATGTGCATTTATAACACCAATATAACATCAGTTCGTTTGTAAACAACCTGAGATCTCTTCCTTTAGTAGTCACAGAATCCCATCGTGGTGGGGGTTGGAAGGGACCTCTGGAGATACCCAGTCCAGTCTCCCTGGTAGAGCAGGGTCACCTACAGCAGGTTGCCTAGTATCACAATGTCCTGGGGGGTTTGGAATCTCTGCAGAGGAGACTCCACAACTTCTCAGAGCGGCCTATTCCAGGACTCCAGCACCCTCACAGCAAAGAAGTTTCTCCTCATCTTCAGTTGGAACCTCCTGGGTTCCATTTTGTGCCTGTAACCCCTTGTCCTGTCACTGGGCACCACTCAGAAGAGTTCAGCCACATCAACTTGCCCCCTACCCTTTAGCTCTTGCCAAGTGTTGAGAAGGTCCTTTCTCAGGTAGTTCTTCTCCAGGCCAAACAGCCCCAGGTCTCCCAACCTTTCTTCCTCACAGAGATGCTCCAGGCCCCTCAGGATTTTTGTAGCCTCTGCTGGACACTCTCCAGTAGTTCCCTACTTAAACTGGGGAGCCCAGAACTGGACCCAGTTACTCCAGATGCAGCCTCAGCAGAATAGGGAGGGAGGAGAACTTCCTTGCTTGCTGCACTCTTAATGCACCCATGGACACCATTTTCCATCTTGGCTGTGAGGGCACATTGCTGGCCATTAACTTGTAGTTAATGTAAAGTGCAGTGGAATCTAACCATACTTTTTATAGCCTCTAATGGTTCTACAGGAATTAATTATATGTTGTTGTAATTTTTTCCCTAGTCCATTGTTTCTGCCAATATATTGATATGTCCTGGGTGTATTAGCTCTATCTGGAATTGAATTTAGCAGTATTTCCAGTAGTTAAATGCTAATGGTGAGGTTTATTGATTATTCTTCTGTGTTTGATTCTGGAATAAAATTTGAGGCTGACAGAGACAAGCCTAGTTCTGTAAATGTTGGGGAATTGGGTAGTGAGCAACAGCCAGTAAAGCTGGGTGTGCAGAGCTTGGTTCCTCAGTACTGATAGCTAATTATGTTGCTATGGTAGCATCGTGATATGTTCTTCTAATATAATATATGTATGTTGTGCATTTAGCACGAGGTAGTCCCAATCTAACCACCATTTATTTCTTGGAATTATTCAGGGAACTAGGGGCCAAATACGCCAGAAGGAGATAAAGTGACCCATGTTATTAGAAACTAGGTAAGGCAAAGGAGTAAGCACTGAGTCTTGTAGGGGTCTACAGTAAAACCTGTGTCATTGCAGCTTTCATGATTTGTCTGGAATGAAGGTGAGTGATGAAATTTGACTTCGGTGGAGAAGATGGGTAACAGAAGAGGTAGAAGAAGGCTCCAGAGGGATTTTCTACAAGGGCTTCTTGTGATAGGACAAGGGGGAACTGGGTTTAAGCTGGACAAGGGTAGATTTAGACTGGAGATTAGGAAAAAATTCTTGACAGTGAGGGTGGTGAGACACTGGAACAGGTTGTCCAGGAAGATTGCAGTGTGCGCATGCAGCCCAGACAGCAACCGAGTCCTGGGCTGCACCAAGAGCAGTGTGGCCAGCAGGGCAAGGGAGGGGATTCTGTCCCTTTGCTCTGCTCTCATCAGACCCCACCTGGAGTACTGTGTGCAGTTCTGGAGCCCCCAGCACAGGAAGGACATGGAACTGTTGGAGCGGGTCCAGAGGAGGGCCACAAAGATGATCAGAGGGCTGGAGCAGCTCTGCTATGAGGACAGGCTGAGAGAGTTAGGGCTCTGCAGCCTGGAGAAGAGAAGGCTTCCAGAAGACCTTATAGTAGCCTTCCAGTATCTGAAGGGGGCCTACAGAAAGGCTGGGGAGGGACTATTTACAAGGTCTTGCAATGACAGGATGAGGGGCCATGGGTTTAAACTGGCAGAGGGGAAATTTAGACTGGATGTTAGGAGGAAGTTCTTTCCAGTGAGGGTGGTGAGGCACTGGCGCAGGTTGCCCAGGGAGGTCATGTCTGCTCCCTCCCTGGAGGTGTTCAAGGCCAGGTTGGATGAGACCTTGAGTAACCTGTACTAGTGGGAGGTGTCCCTGCCTATGGCAGGGAGTTGGAACTAGATGATCCTTGAGGTCCCTTCCAACTTTACTCTTCTATGATTCTATGATTGTGGATGCCCCCTCCCTGAAGGTGTTCAAGGCCAGGTTTGATGGGACCTTGAGCAAGCTGGTCTATATCTCTGTCCATGGCAGGACGTTGGAACTAGGTCATCTTGAAGGTCCCTTCCAACCCAAACCATTTTATGAGTCTATGAATCTATTATCACAAACTCTCCGTATCTTCTTTTGTTCAGAAATACAGAATTTAATGCTTCTTGTCTTGTACTGCAAAATGAAATTCTGGCGAAAGATTGTGCGATACTTACTGACGTATGTCCTTGCAACTTTCCTTCAGGAAGAAGAGTCAGACAATGAAGAAAATTTTATGGACTTGAATGTTCTAAAGGCACAAACATACAGATCAGTAAGTTTATACCAAGTGGTCTTCTCATGAGAGATGTTTTCACACGTAGCAGGAATTAATTTCTGTGGGATTCAAATCTGAAAATCCTTCAGTCCAATTAAATTGAATTAGCTTATTTTAAAAACCGTGCATCCAGATTCTCAGCTGATAGAACTGTGGGGGTGTTGGAAACATTTGCAAGAAATATTTGCAGAGACTTTTAAGGAAATATAGTGTTAATTTCTTGAATATTCTAATTCTCCCCTGCTATTTCTGAAATATAATTTAGGGTAGATTTAGACTGGATATTAGGAAGAAATTCTTGACAGTGAGGGTGGTGAGACACTGAAACAGGTTGCCCAGGGGGGTCATGGATTTTCCCTTCCTGGAGGTGTTCAATGCGAGATGGGTTGAGGCTTTGAGCAACCTGATCTAGTGGGAGGTGTCCCTGCCCATGGCAGTGGGGTAGGAACTGGATGATCTTGAAAGTCCCTTCCAACCCAAACCACTCTATGAATCTATGAATTTTTCACTAAATACATTTCATTCTTTTAAGTAGGATGAGAAGACACATTTATTTGAATTACTAATATTTTTAACTTCAGAGAAAGTCATTGAAGATGTGACATGACTGTTACATCTGTAGTCTAGATTATTCTAGATAGAAAGCTAAGCACTGCCAGCCACTGTAACATGATTTCTAACAGTTTTCACTCTGCATACTGCATAGTGATCATATTTTATATATAAACGTTGTGATTTTTGGACAGGACATAAATGACGTAGCAAAGCAAGAAGAGATTTTACAGTCCACGACAGATGCAGCAGAGTGGAATCTGGAAGTGGAACGCGTGCTTCCACAGCTGAAAGTTACAGTCAGAACTGACAATAAGGTATGTAAGAATGGATTTGCATTGTACACATGGTAAGTGAAGTGTGATTTCAGTCACTGGTGTTTATTTTCCATTTACAAGTGTTTAATCTTTCATTATGCCGAGAATTGTCAATAATGGGCACCCCAGTGCTATTTGCATGAACTTAGTTTGACCCTAGAAGCAATGATTTTTAGTAGGGCTTTTTTTTCCAATATTATCATAGATTCATAGAATGGTCTGGGTTGGAGGGTTAAAGGTCATCTAGTTCCAACACCTCTACCATGGGCAGGAACACCTTCCACTAGACCAGGTTGCTCGAGGTTCTATATAAGAATAATTTTCTGTTACTCCTTGGGCACATTATTTCTATATGTTTATTTCCATATATTTCTTCATTGGAAACTACTGAAATTGTTCCAGCCACTGAAATCGTTCCTGTCTGTTCACATTTGCTCCTCCCTAGCCCCCATCCCCCTTCATGTTGCTTCAGCAGTTTGCCTGTGTCCCAGATTTGAGGGCCAAGTTCACCTTTGAAGTGATGCTTGCAAGTTTTTGGTAATCCATCAGTTAGTGCTTCTGAGCTGTTTCTTGCTTCCCTTAGTGTTTCACATGTCTTTGTCTCTGTAGGTTTTTTTCCCTCTCCCTTTTCCATTTTTGCCTTTTTGGCAAAGTCGTGGGTCAGATAATTGTACTCATGGAAACACCCTTCCACATGCCCTTATCCAATAGTGTTTGTTGCTTCTTACTGCCTCCACTATTGTTTGTCAGTCAGGTTTGTGCCTCTCTGTGTTTTGCTTGGCATCCTTTTTGACAATACTTTTGATCAGATAATCTTACTGAAGCAACCTTTCAACTTCCAAGTATCCTTAGACAGCCTGTTTTACAAGAAAGTCTCCTAAGGTTTGATTTTAAGTGATGAAGACATTTAATGTCACTTTTTAAAAAAAACATCTAGACCAGTACAATGCCAAAAGCTTTAAAATGTTTAAAATATTTTTTAGCATTGTTCAGAGACTTGTTCCTGAAGTAGCAGTAATTCTGGAGTGCTGCTGCTCTGCTTCATTTTGAACTCGGAGTCTGTCTGTGCTTTGAGTTTCAGGGATGTAAAATGTTTGCACAGATATGGAAAAAAATGTGATAAAGCTTAGTAACTGGAGTTGATTTCTGAGTAAAAGATACATACTTATCAAGTTAAAGCAGCATTTTTTCTCATCCCACACAGAATGATAGGAAAAGACCTCTAAGATAATCAAGTCCAACCTTTGCCCAACACCTCCATGACCATTAGACCATATCCCTAAGTGCCACACTCTAGTGTTTTTTGAACACTAGAGTCCATGTATGTTTTCCCTCCTAATAAAAAATCAGTTTGTGCATTTCTCCTCTTTAATTTCGTTCTATTCTCCTGATAACAGTAAGGCTAAGTAGAAAGGGAAGATCTGATAGTCTGGAACTGGTAAGTGTTGGGCATTTGAAACACTAATGAGCTATACCTAGTGCAGCTACAGTCAATATTTTCAGTATTTGTGCCCAGAGTTGTTTTTTCCTAGCAGAAATAGTTCCATAAAGACAGACTAAATATTTAAAGTCTCTAATAGTTCCATCAAGCAGACTCTAAAAAGCACAGCTACTGTGGGGTATCAGTGAGGATGTCAGGGCTTGTTTATGGATCTGAGTGTGACATGTGACATTTAGGAGGCTTATAAATTGAGTCACATTAAGCAAGCGCCTCTGGATATGAGCATGGCAGTGGCAGAATGATATACAGCAATAGCAGAAAAGAGGACAGCCCCTGCCTTGCTGCTGGCCTTTGTTTAGTAACAAAAGGAAAGATAAAAGTTGTACTTACCTCTGTTTTCCTTACCTTTTTAGGACTGGAGGATTCATGTAGATCAGATGCATCAGCATAAGGATGGAATTGAGTCGTCTTTGAATGAAACTAGGGTATGTCTTGTGTAAGCAGAGTATTTCACTCACCTATCAGCATTTTCGTTTACTCTTTAAGAACTATTTTATTTTCTTCATTTTATTTGTAAAACTAGAAAGGGAAAGTTGTGATAGGGATGATTAGAGACAGTGGGACTGGCAAAATATCTTGTGATGAAGAGATAAGTGAAATATCTTGAGATAAAGAGTGTGCAGGTGAGGACTAACAGAGTTCATTAACTGTAAGTTATTATGTGAATTATCATAAGTACATCCTGACTACAGAGAGCAAAATAGAATAATACAATACACAAAATACAAGCCCCCCCCCCCAAATACAACAGTACAATAAGTGCTGATATGAACCCCAAATTCTTGTCAAATGCTGGTGTTAGAGTAAATTACTGGCACAGACATTTGTAATGAATTGAGGGGAGGAGAATGATTTGTAGGCTCATAAAATGGTTTGGTTTAGAAAGGACCTTAAAGATCATCTAGTTCCAACCCCCATGCTATGGGCAGGTACACCTTCCACTAGACCAGATTGCTGAAGGCCTCAGTATAACGGAAGAAATAAAGGTGGAAGTAAGTGTTTCGGAAGTGGGCAAACACATTAGGAATTATTTTTGTTGGTTAAACGTAGCTTTTCTGTACTATTTCTCTCACTTACAGGTTTCCATCCCCTTTCTTAATTCCAGCACCATTTTAATACTCTTTGCATACTATCTGTATACTGTCAAACTACAGAAAATTATTTTCTAGGGCTACCTTGACAAACTCCATAATGAAATCAGCAAAACACTGGAAAAGATCAACAGCAGGGAGAAGTACATCAACAATCAGCTGGAGCATTTGGTCCAAGAGTACCGTTCAGCACAAGCCTTGCTGAGTGAGGTAATGAACTTCTGGTGTTGCCTTCTCTAGTATTAATTGGATACGAAGCGAAGATGAAGGCAAAGTAGACTTGGAAGAGTTTGTAGAGTGGTTTGGGTTGGAAGGGAACCTCAAAGATCATCTCGTTGCAACCCCCCTGCCATGGCCAGTGGCACCCTCTGCTAAGACCAGGTTGCTCAAGGCCTCCTCTAACCTGGCCTTGAAAACCTCCTGGGAGGGAGTATCCATAACCTTCCTGGGTAACCTGTTCCAGTGTCTCACCACTCACACTGTCAAGAATTTCTTCCTAATATCCAGTCTAAGTCTACCCTCTGAATTCTACTGTTGGATATAAAGCAGAGGAAATGTTGATTGGGTGTCAAATTATATATTTCTCAAGCTAAGCTAGCAGCTTTTATTCAACTATTCCACAGGGGAAAGTAAATGGGTTTTTTTGTCTGATTATGATGTAAATCCATTGCTGATCTTCAACAGCTAGTAAATTGCTAGTTCTGCTCTCCCTGTGAATTTCACACATCTGTGGTGAGTGGAAAACTACAGTCTTACTCCAGCATTCATCTCCTGTATTGATCACTCTTGCTAATGTGCACAAAGCACTGTGATTACTTCTCTACTTTTAGTTTTTATGCCAGCAAGAGTGCTGTTTGAGAAGCTTTCTGATCACAGAATTGTTTTGGTTGCAAAGACCTCTAATCTCATCAACTGTCTACTTAACATCACCATGGCAAATGTAATATATCCCAAAGTGCTATGTTCATGTGCTTCAGGAATGGTGAATCCAGCACCTCCCTGGGCAGCCTGCTCCAGAGCCTGACCACTCTTGGAGGGCCAAGATTTTTCCTAATATCCAACCTAAACCTCCCCTGGCACAACTTCAGGCCTTTTCCTCTCATTCTATCACCTGATAATGGGGAGCAGAGATGGACCCCCACCTCATTCCAACCTCCTGTCAGGGAGTTGTAGAGAGCAATGAGGTCTCCCCTCAGCTGCTTCTTCTCCAGACTAAACAACTCCAGTTCCATCAGCTGCTTCTCCACACTCCTCACAAGCTTCGTTGTCTTTCTCTGGACACGTCAATGTTCTTGTTAGAGTCTTCAACGCCCCAGCTGAACCCCAGACTGGAGTTGTGGCCTCACCAGTGCCCAATAAAGGGGCACAATCACTTTCCTACTCCCGCTGGCCACACTATTCCTGATCCAGGATGGGATGCTGTTTGCCTTCTTGGCCACTTCAGCACACTGCTGGCTTATGTTCAACTGCTGTCAACCAGCACCCTCTTGTCTTTTTCTGCCAGGCAGCTTTCCAGCCAATCTGCCCCAAACCTGAGGCATTCATGGGGCTGTTGTGCCCCAAGTACATGGTCTCCTAACTAAGAATGTAAACTATATAAACTATCATTTGACAAGCTCTCGGATTTGTGACCATGACATTAAAACAAGGCTAACAGGATTAACCTCTGTGCTTTCTGTTTACTTTAGTGTTAAACTTCAGGAAAACTTCAAAGTAGTAATTTGTTGTTGATGAAGGGAAAATTCTGGGTTTCTGGATTCAATTCTGTGCCTTCTGGCAAGGCTTGGTGATGTTTATTTCCTCATGTAAATGATTATGAAACATACTTTTTATTGTCTACGTATTAATTTTTTTCAAACTGTTTTAAATTCTTAAATAATAGTCATTACAGGGGCTGATGTTTCAAACCTGTCCTCATACATGTAGTGCTATAAATATCACTGGGATTTTGTGGGAGAGTCTCTGGAACTGGGATGAACAAGAGCAAGTTCTGGTGTTCTTCCTGAGCTATGTGCACATATCTCTTCACCTTTGTCATTACAACAAAAACTGTTTCTTTACAGGCCAAAGACAAGTACCAGGAGGGAAGTGGAGGAGTAACTGAAAGGATTAAAGTGCTTTCTGAGGTAAAACACATCTTCACATATTTTCTTATTTTAAAATAATCTCCATAAAGCTGGCATTTAGTGTTTGCAGTTTTATGAGCCCAGTTCTTTATGCTTTGTTTTCATGTTAAAGATTAATCTGCTTAGTGGGGGCCATCTAGTCCAGTCTGTAATTTTTAAATCTAGGCTGTGATTGGGTTGGGTTTGTTTTGTTTTGTTTTTTTTTAAACTGGTGAAGCTGGGCATATGATTGCGAGCTCTTCAATTCCCCAGTTTATTAAAGAGAATAAATGTTCTGTATTTAATAACCTGTGTCCTGGAATTGTTGAGGATTAATCAAGTCATGTCCATAAATTCTTGGAATAAGAAAAGCTTAATACTTAATTAAAGCTAACAATTTTGGAGGAAAAAAAGTAGTATTTCACTAATTAGTAACTTTTCCATGCTAGGCAAATTATCTTAATACCTAAAGCTGTTTTTCTGTGTTGGTGTTTTTTCTTTGAAATCAGAGACTTAAAACAAAAATCCCCTGACTCCTAACTGCTTCAGCATGTTGTGTTGCATTTTATTTGGAATTACTGCTTGGTTTCCAACCCTTTGCCCAATTCAGAAATTAGGGTTTTTTAATGGGTTTGAAAGATCCACTTCTCTTATTAGACCACATGCTAAAAAAAAATTGTATAAAAATCATATAATCATGTAAAAAGATCATGTGCTGGAAACTGTGAAACAAGTTTGAGATGTTTCAGAATAGAATAGTTCAGTTGGAAAGGATCTCCAGTGATCATCTAGTCCAGCAATTCAAGGAGAGTTTTCTAGATGAGTGTATGAATTCTGCAGAATTAAAGGTTTTTTTTTTCATTCTCAAAAGAAGTAAGTTTGATGATGAATTCAGATTTATAATGTGCCTACTATAGGTATGCAAGAACAGTGCAGAAATGCTTCTTTTATATTACCAAAAGGGCTTGTCGAAGCCTTAATGAAGAGTCTTTTTTGTATTGTAGAGAAATATACTGAATAATTAAGTAGACTGTAACTTAATTTGCTTTTTCTTCATTGTCTGCAAGGCAAACTGGTCAGTAGAGATTCAGTGATGAAAGGTACTTTTATTCTTAATCCCCGAATTTCTGCTGTTACCTGCTGAAGTCCTGGCACTTCCAGGAGGGCAGCTGGCATGGAGAGGCACATTTTTCACAGGCTTGTAGTAATATGATGAGAGGCAATGGCTTTAAGCTGGAAGAGGGGAGATTTAGACTGGATATTAGGAAGAAATTCTTGCCAGTGAGGGTGGTGAGGCACTGGACCAGGTGGCCCAGGGAGGTTGTGGATGCTCCCTCCCTGGAGGTGTTCAAGGTCAGGTTGAATGAGGCCTCGAGCAACCTGTTCTGGTGATGCACAGAGCCTCAATAACAGCATGGTGTTTCACAGAACCATAGAATTGTCAGGGCTGGAAGGGACCCCCAAGGATCATCTGGCTCCAACCCCCATGTCATCTTAGCAGGAATTTATTTAAATTGTGTTTTTTTTCTTGATGTTCGAAAAGTTCCTCCCTATGTACAACTACGACAGATTGGTTCATTTTTTTTTAACTAATGCTGTTATTCAGCAGAGATTTTTGGTTTGTTTGTTCGTTCTCTTTTTCAATTTGGCTGGTTTAATTAAAAAAAAAATCTTTTTTAAGATCACAGAAGTATTAGAGAGGGTAAAGCAGGAAACAGAAGAGAAAGGAAGCAGCATGACTGATGGTGGTGAGTATGTTTTTTGCCTCAAACCAAACACCTGTTTTCTCAGTGACAAGTAGATGATTTCCTTTATTAAGGAAAAAGAGAAGATGATCACAATGGGTGACTAATTTAAAATGACAGTATTAATTTTTAAAGANCAAGCCCTTAAAAGGGGGCTGATTTATTGAATGATTGGCAGTATTATTTATTATTATTGGCAGTAGCTGTTAGATTCCCCAACTAAGGCTGGCTGGAGTCAGTAAGAAAATTGATTTTGGTGTTTTCATGTCTGGACTTCTTTAATATTTCACTTTAATATCTCTTTAAATTTGTCTCATAATTTGAGGTTTTTTCTTTTTCCTCATAAATGAATCCTTTTGCAAACCTAGGAGGAGTATGAATGCAGAAATAAATTGGTGCATGTTACAGCAGGGCTAAATATGCAAGCTGCATCCACGTTTAGCTGTATCCATCTTCAGCTGTACCCATTCCAGCTAATTTTCTTAAGGAGTTGTGTTATTGTCTAAGGAATCTTTGTGCATCCTTGCTTTGGCTGTGAAGAAGCTACTTGCTTCCCTTGCAACATCTTTTCTGTATTGTGGCATGGCCAAGGGTCAGGATAAAGTCTAGAGGCCAGAATTAAAGAGAGCAGTATCTTGAGGGTGATACTGGTGGGAAGTAAGGAACTAGACATAAAGTACGGAGCACAAAACAGCTTTTCACAGATAAAATTACATCCTGCTGAAGGTGTTTTCTACCAAACCCCAGGTCAGGTGTTGGAAAGAGGCTTTAAGATGAAAAAAAAAAAAAAGATCATTGACAAACCTGTCTTAATGTTGATGCAGATATTGGATGTCAAGACTACAGCAAAATTCTTGTCACCCCTTTCTATCATTGAAGCGTCTTGCATATTAAAAAGAATGTATCAGTACAATCAAGTCTTCAGAGTAGAATGTCCTTTTGTTCATTCAACTCCTCACCTTTTAAGGAGTGGATTATAAAAATAATGCTTTTGTGCTAAGTAGATGACACAATTGCACTGTTTCTTTTTCACTTGAACAGCTCCTCTGGTGAAGATTAAACAGGCCCTAACAAAGCTGAAGCAAGAAACTATTCAGATGGACATCCAGATTGGTGTCGTGGAACACACATTACTCCAGTCCAAGCTGAAGGAGAAATCCAATATGACTAGAGATATGCATGCAGCAACCATTCCAGAAGCCATAATAGGTGCCTATTAAATTTGTTTAGAACCCACTTGGTTTGCCCAAAATGTATTTTTCTACCATTTTGGTTTTGATTGGTTTATAGGTTTGCTTTTGGTTTTGTGTAGTATTGGGAGGAGAGAGAGGCTGGTTTGTTGTGTTCCTTTTTTTGTTTTTTCTAACAAGATGTTTGTCATGGACTTCTAAGGAAGTAACAGGAATGCTTGGGAGCCATGGTTAGTTTTGTGATAGAAACATTTACTGCAGATCTCTTCCAAATATGATAATAAATTCTTATTAATAATCTTCTAATTAATAATTCTTATTAAAATGTGCACTTCATTGGCGAATGTTTTTCAGCGTGAAAGGCCAGAGAATGATACTGACAGCCTTGTCAGTATCTGTAACTTGAGATTCAAAAGTGCTGAAATAAAATTACTTGACATGAAAGGAGTTTAAAATTAATTTTTATTGCCTTTTATATACGTTTAGTTTAAAGTCTTTAATTGATGATACTGAAATAATACAGCATTACTCTTTCTAAAACGCTGGGTCAAAACTGATGTCAGCTGCAAGTAAATTGCTTTGAATTGAAGTTTAAGAATTAAGTAACAAATTAATGTTTCCATAGTACTGGCATGGTCCTAGTGCAGCCAGTTTGTGAGTGGACAGCCACACTATTCCTCACTTATCTGTTGTTGTTGATCAGTCCTCTAGACAGACTGGTATGGATGGGGGGTTTGCCGTCATTTTTATAGTGCCTCTTGAAGAAAAAGAAAACAAAATGAGGATGGTGGAACACTGGAATAGGCTACCCAGAGGTTGCGGAGTCTCTTTCTCTGGAGACTTTCAAAACCTGCCTGGGTGAGTACCTCTGCAGCCTGCTCTAGGTGATTCTGCTTTGGCAGAGAGGGTTGGAGTTGATGATCTCCAGAGGTCCCTTCCAACCCCTAACATTCTGTGACTGTTAGCGTTCTAATTTTTTTTTTCCTTGGGTCTTCCCTGTTTCAGAGTCAGTTCATAATAGCATTGTTCAAGTACTGCCTTCTTAGAATCATAGAATTATTTTAGTTGGAAAACTCTAAGATCAAGTCAAACCATCGACCTAACACCACCATGGCCATTAAAACCATGTCACAGAGTGCTATGTCCACACATTTCTTGGACACCTCCAGGGATGGTGACTCCACTATTCAGACTGTGCCAATGCCTGACCACTCCTGCAGCAGAGAAGTTTTTCCTAATATCCAACCTAAACCTCTCTGGCACAATTTCAGGCCATTTCCTCTTGTTCTGTCACCTGATACTGGAGATAGTCTGCAGTAGAGCCCTGTGTTGACATGATCTGGATTATTCTTGTTTTCTGTTCTTGTGTCAGAACACCTAATTTTGATCTCTGTTAAGGAAAAAAAATGTTGACAAATCTAGTTGTGTAATACAGAATGAGGAGAAAAATGTAGGCGGAAGGGATTGGAAATGTAATGGCAACAAAGAGCTGCCTTTGTCTTGGTGAATGTGTAGGCAGGGAGTGATTCTAAATGTTACTGCTAATGAAGGAGTGTGGAATAAAGAAATACCATTATTTTCTTCTTGAACACCCTAGTTTGTGGTGTCTTTGTTCAAGAAGGACAGGGAGTTGCTGGAGAGGGTACAGCAAAGGGCTACAAATATGTTGGGGGGACTGGAACCTCTCTCTTAGGAGGAAAGACTGAGAGAATTGAGTCTTTTTGGGCTGGAAAAGAGCAGACAGATCTCATCAGTACAAATCGATACTTAAAGCATGGGTGTCAGAAGGATGGGACAAATCTTTTTTCAGTGGTACCCATTGACAGGACAAGGGGTAATGGGCACAAGCTTTAAGATAAGAAGTTTCAGCTAAACGTGAGGAGGCACTTCTTTAAAGTTGAAGCACTGCAACAGGCTGCCCAAAGAGGCGGTGGAATCTCCATCTCTGGAGACATTCCAAGCCCACTTAGATGTGTTCATGTGTTGATTTTTCTCTAGGTGAAATTGCCTTTGGCAGGGTGGTTGGACTCAATCTCCAGAGGTCCCTTCCCACCCCTACATTCTATGATGCTGTGATTCTTATTAAAGGACTAATATATCCTTCTGGTTACCATTATTCATGAGCCACAGACAACATTGGTACTATTCAACAGGTACAATTAGGAAGTCTTTACAGTGATGGTGGTGAGACACTGGAGCAGGTTGCCCAGGGAGCTTGTGGATGCCCCATTCTTGGAGGTGCTCAAGGCCAGGTTGGATGAGGCAGTAAGCAATCTGGTCTTAGCAAAAGGTGTTCCTGCCCTTGGCAGTGAGGTTGGAAGTAGATGATCTTTAAAGTCCCTTTCAACCCAAACTATTCTCTGAATCTGTGAATTTATCTCACTCCAAGGTGTGCATTATTTTGCAGATCAGCAGATTGGTTTTCTCAAAGTCAAGACATTTGACACAGTTGGTACCATAAGCCAGTTTCTGAACTGGCTTTGTTGTGCTTCAGTATTTCATTTACTAAAAAGCCCTAAATCCATAAAACTGCATGGAAAGCTAGATGCAAATGCCAACTGTTACTATTTACCTGGGCAAGCAACTGGTGAAAATCTCTATGAATCACACTTGAAATGGGTTTCCAGCTTCTTTTGCTGCCTACCTCAATCCTCCCACATTCAGCTGAAATTAGCAAAGTGATTATTCATGTTCCCTTTGTTAGGTAGTGTTGCTGCTGCATATTTACTGTAACAGTGGGTTTACTTCAACTGCAGCTAAAGTAATTCCCTCCTGCATTGCCTGCCTAGCTCTCACCAAGGCTTTTGGATTGCTGGATAAATGCTGTTTGTGTAAATACTTCTCCCAAACCCTCCTCCTTCATGTTTCATAACAAACAGAATTAACCAAAGCCACTCCCTTATCCACCAAGTCTCTTACTCTATTAGAAGTGAATCTGTTGAGACAAGCATGGCCAAAACCCCTCTACTGTGGTAGAAGAAATCTCCAGAAGAAAAGCTAGCCTGCTTTATGCCAAAGTAATTCTAAAATAGTCTGCTAATTAGATGTCATTAATTCCCATTATTTTTCACAGTACTGTCTGAAACTGCATTAATGTAAGCAGCACAGTGCTGCCGTTTTCTCTAGAGTGACATGTGGCCCTTAATTGTCATATGGCAGAGACTGGGTTTTGGCCATTTAGACAGTAAAACCACTTGACCCTCCTTTGAAAGCCTTCTTGCTGCTCCAGCAAGTGACCACAGTACCTTCCTTTAGAAGCGTGAGGAGGGAGAGAGGAATGAACTCTGCTACAAGAGGTAGTATTATTCCACTGCAGGATTATGCAGTGAACAGAAACCACATTAAAATGAAATAACTTAATTATGCTATTTCATCCATTGTTCATTATCTAATGCAACATCAGAAATGAAGACCAACAAAAAGGTGGTGTGCCTAAGTGAGCAGGATGCATATGAATCTGTGCTGTGCTAGGGAACATTCCCACTTCTTCCTATTGTCAGATGATAGAAGAGGAAATGGCCTGAAATCGTGCCATTTAGGGGGAGGTTTAGGTTGCATATTAGAAAAAAAATCCTTTTCTGCAGGAGTGCTCAGGCATCGGGCACAGGGAGCTGGTAGAGTTGCCATCCCTGGAGGTGTTGGAGAAGTATGTGGGCATGGCACTTAGGGACATGTTTTAGCAGTCATGGTGGTGTAGGTCAGTGGTTGGACTCAATGATTTTAGAGGTCTTTTCCAATATAAACCGGTCTACAATTCTATGCTTGCCATGGCTATGCACTGTGTCATACAAAACAATCCCTGTACATTGCAGTAAGAGTAATTAAATCATCTTTCCATGACCTAAAAAAAATCCAGAGCATAAATGAAGAGCCAGTATGTGAGATTTTCAGCTTCAGAGCTCTTGGAATTTTGGCAGCCTGGGCTTGTCTCCAAGTTTGACAAATGTTAATTGAAAAAAAAAAAAAGCCAACAACAACAAAAAACAGAGAAAGGAATGGGTGTAGTGCTGTTTCTGCTCCTGCTCTCAGTCCATTCCCTGTCATTCAGACCTGTGCTGTGCTCCATAAGGCAGCTGCACAGACTCCTGCTTGTTCTTTGGCCCAAACTTTGGCACCACCGCCTCTCCAAGTTCCTGCAGCATTGCCTCTTTCCACTTTCTCCTTGATTTATTAAAATTGTAGGAAATAGATGGCTGTCCTCTGATAAAAGCTTGAACACAATGAAAGCCTGTCCTTCAGTGCACCCTTGATAAGTTTGGCACTAAATTTGATGGGAGCATTGATCTGCTGGAGGGTAGGAAGGCTCCACAACAGGATCTGGCCAGGCCACATCAGTGGAGCAAGATCAGCTCTAGGGGGTTTGACAAAGCCAAGTGCTGGGTCCAGCACCTGGGTCACAACAATCCCATGAACACTCCAGGCTTGGGGCCAAGTGGCTGGAATGCTGCCTGGCAGAAAAGGACTTGAGGGTGCTGGCTGACAGTCAGCTGAACGTGAGTCAGTGTGCATCCAGGTGACCAAGAAGGCCATCAGTGTCTTGGTCTGGATCAGGAACAAAGTGACTGTGCCCCTGTAGTGGGCACTGCTGAGATAACACCTTGAATGCCAAGTTCAATTTTGGGCCACTCACCCCAACAAAGACATTAAGATGCTGCAGCATGTCCAGAGAAGGAGAACAAAGCTTGTAAAGGATCTAGAGAACAGGTCTGGTGAGGAGCAACTGAGGGACCTACAGTTATTTAGTCTGGAGCAGTGTCATAGATTGAGTTTTAATCTGCTGCTATTTGTACCATCCTGCCTCATGCCAGCTTCAAAATGGAAGTACTGGCTGGAGTAAGGTGTTATGGAGCAAGTTTGAAGTTCAGATTGTAACAGGGGAGGCTTTCTGTTCTGGTTGCTGCTTTTGAGTGTTGGCTTTCTTCTACTGAGATTGCAGCTAGACAGAGAGGGATGGGGGAGCAGCTCCTGTCTTAGTGCTTTCTCCTTGTTGCTGCTTTCTGCTGTGCTTTTTCTGCAAATAGGCTAAGGTATTGTTAGCTCATTTATATTATCTCAACTCTCATTCTCAACCTGGAGGGGGGATTTTGTGTACATTACTTTCCCTCACTTCTGTGTTGTATGGAAAAGGGCTGCATTAAACTAGCACAAGGAGGCTCGTTGCTCTCTATAGCTCCCTGAAAGGAGGTTGGAGTTTGTCTTTTTTTCCCCAGTATCAGGTGGCAGAACAAGAGATAATGGCCTGAAATTCTGCCAGGGAGGTTTAGGTTGGATATTGGGAAAAATTTCTTTGCTGCAAGAATGGTCAGACTGTGAAACAGGCTGCCCTGGGAGGTGGTGGAGTCACCATCCCTAGAGATGCTCAAGAAACGTGTGGACATAGCACTCTGGGACATGGTTTTAATGGCCATGGTGGTGTTGGGTTGATGGCTGAACTTGATGATATTAGAAGTCTTTTCCAATGCAAACAGTTTTATGATTCTATGACATCATTGCCTGTGAACTTCAGTAAACAGGATATAAAAGCACTAGCTTTTCTACATGAATACTGCTGATAGGTAGGGAGTTTCCAAATGAGGCTCTGAGATTACAAAAGTTCTTCTTGGCTGCCATTTCCTCTTCCTTCTCTTCAGCAAGTACCATGCCATGGGCTTTCTCAAGTATTGGCTAACAATTAACTGTTGCTCCAGAAGGTGTCTGCCTTTCAGCCTCCTGGCCTCTGCAGCACTACCATTTAGCAAACAATTATTGGCAGGCAACACAAGTATGAGTAGGGCTGGGAGGCTTTTTTTACTGATGGTAAACAACCATCTGACTAATGCTAGCCTTGCACTTAACTGGATACTTTCACTCTGTTGTTTTTCATTCCTGATCTTAAGTAATTCAATGTGGTTGCATTTCAGTGGACCCTCAGCAAGTTTGCTGATGATACCAAACTGTGAGAACTGGCTGAAACACCAGAGACTGTGATGCCATCCAATGGGATCTGAACAGGCTGGAGAGCTGGGCAAAGTGTAACCTCATGAAGTTCAATAAGTGTAGAGTCCTGCACCTGCAGAGTAACAACTCCATGTACCAGTGCAGATTAGGGGTTGACCTGCTGGAAAGCAGCTCCATGGAGAAGGACCTTGGAGTCCTGGTAGACAGTAAGTTATCCAGTGGCACAGCAATGTGCCTTAGTGGTCAAGAGAGCAAATGGTATCCTGG
>VWYK01129154.1:0-24557 GCA_013399775.1 Semnornis frantzii | reverse complement strand
TCCTTGATCTTTTTTTTTGTTATTGATGCACTTTAAAAAGCACTTCTTGTTTTCTTCCACCTCTCTGGCAAGACTCAGCTCCAAGAGGGCCTTGGCCTTGTCACTTCTCTACATTCTCTGGTAATATTTCTATAATCCTCCCAACTAACCAGTCCTTTTTTCCACATATTGTAAACCTTCTTTTTGAGTTTCCCCAAGAGCTCCCTTCTTATCCATGCAGATCTGCTGCCTTCCTCACTTGTTTGTTTTTTTTCAAGGGAATACATTTTTCTTGAGCCTGGAGGAGGCAATGTTTGGATATTCAGCAGCTCTCTTGGGCCCTCTTTCCTTCTAAAACCCTAGTCCACTGGATACTTCTAAGCAGAGTTTTGAAGAGGGCAAAGTTAGCCCTCTCGAAGTCCAGGATTGAAATTTTTACTGATCACCCTACTTCTTTCTCTTGTGATACTAAACTCTAACATGGCATGGTCTCTACAGCCAAGCTTACCCCCAACCTTAAAATCTACAACCAATCCTTCACTGTTTATTGTTTTTAGGAATGTAGCAGTCCACTACAGAAATGTCGTCCAAGGGAGAAAATTGATTATCTGCTTTAGGGTATTAAAGTAATTTAGAGAGTTCCATTAATTTTCTGTAATTTAGCTAAAACAATGATAATGCCTTAACAGTTATGCAAGACTTTACGTTTCCATGAGCCTGGTGGTCATTAGCTGACCCTGAAAATGTCCCTCTATTGTTATAATCCTCTTTATTATATGTACAAATGAAAAGGTAAACCTGCTTCTTTCCACTCCATGGATGCTAACTCCACTGTAATCTGAGAACACATATGCTCTCCCTTAGAGTCGGTAGCATAACTCCCAGAGCAAAAGAGAAATGACAGCAGCAAAGCTGGGGTTACTTACCAGCATGTCTGCAGGTCCCATGAGACTCAGCAGTCAGCTGAATTACTCAAATGAGCAGAGGGATGCAAGCTGCATCCTTGTGGCATCCTGGTCTTACGATGACTTTGCTATAAAGCATCATAAGTGCTGTTTGCCCATCCAAGAGGGACAGGATCTTCCCAAGTGCTTGTAAATAAGCAGTAGTTCTCCTGTGAGTCTCTTCCTCTTTTCTTCTTTTGTCTGGTCCTGCTCACAGCATGCAGAATTTTACAAAGTTTGCTGATTTAATTATTTGCAGTTGGTTGGGCTTATCTTCACTTGTACTTGAAAGGGATTCAAAGAAATGCCAGTGACATTTTTCACACAATAGTGTCTCTTTGATGAGCAAACTTTCCAGCACTATTTCTGCATCTGCTACTCATCCAGCAGTATTAGGCAGTGTGTGGAACAACTCGTTCATATCTGCCATGACACAAGGAGGAGTAAGACCCTGGCTTGTAGGAATGTGGTTGATGTGACAGGATGCATGGTCCTGCTCAAAGACACTCTCATGAGGATTTAGAAGTAAAGGAGCTTAAGGCATTTCAGAGAAGGTGAGATAGATTCTCCTGTACAAGAAGGCTCATTAGGTGCCCTTGCCACCCACAAGAGCTTTCAGTGGAGAGAGGAACACTGAAAAAGGAGATACATTGTTGAATGAAAGTTTTGAATGGAGGAACCAAGAAGTCAGAGTGTTCTGGAGGTGGACAGGTGAAGCTTATACTAAGAAGCCAATGACGTAACGATTTATTTTGGGTAAGTTGCTCTCTCTGCAAGTGGAATAAGACTCAGCAGTTGAAAGGAAAAGAGGCCAGGCAATATAGCAGATCTGTGGGCCTTGAGATTTTCTTGAGGGGACTTGGAAAGGTTTCTTGGTGAATTGGAATGGTTTCTAAGATAGAAGAGAAAGAGGATATTAAAGCAAAATTCAAGATCCTGAGTGGGAGGCAGGAGACTATTTTACATTGTCTTTTTGGCCATAGTTGAACGCCTCAGTTCCTGGAAATTACGTCCCTGGAGAGGCAAACCAATCTAGCATGAAGTTGTAAAACAGCATTACCATAAAATGGACCTTGTCTGCTTTTCCCCAGTTAGATGTCTCTCACAGTGCATTGGAGATGCTGAGTCCTCTGAAAATTGCACCTGTGAAAAAACAGGATTTGACCTCTTACTAAACTTCTTTACATTCTCAGATAAAGCATCTGGCTAGCCTCAGTTTCACAGTCATAGATAAGGAAAGAAATCCTGCCCATCTATTGCACAGACAGGGGATGGGGCAAGAGAATCACGTCACCATTTCAGGGTTTTTTATGTGACTCTTAGAAAAAGGGATTGCAAACTGTGGTCATAGTCAGGAATGAGTTTTGGGGACCTTTAGGAAGCTGATAGAACTTGTATCTGCTCAATTCACTCTGTCTTAGAGTCATGTCAGACATTAATGGAGTTGAAGCTGTGATGAGTAGTCCAATTTACCCATCCCTCTGTATCCCAGATGACATGAGAAAGGTAGAAAGTGACATTTTCTCACTTACACCCTCCTATGCACAGAATCACAGAATTAATCAGATTGGAAAAGACCTTTGAGATCATCAAGTCTGACCTATCACCCAACACCATCTAATCAACTAAATCATGGCACTAAGTGCCACATCCAACCTCTTTTTAAACACTCCCAGGGACGGTGACTCCGCCACCTCCCTGGGCAGCCCATTCCAATACCAATCACTCTTGCTGTGAAGAATTTTTTCCTAACGTCCAGCCTAAACCTGCCCTGGCACACCTTGAGACTGTGTCCCCTCGTTCCCTCACTGGTTGCCTGGGAGAGGAGACCAACCCCCACCTGGCTGCAACCTCCCTTCAGGTAGTTGTAGACAGCAGTAAGGTCCCCCCTGAGCCTCCTCTTTTCCAGGCTGAACAATCCCAGCTCACTCAGCCACTGCTCATAGTGCATGTGCTTCAGGGCCCTCACCAGGGGTTTGCCTCAGGCTCTCTCTTTTCTAACATGCTGGTGTTTCATGATTCATCTACCTTTTAAAAATGGAATAGTTCAGTGCAAATTGTGTTTTAAATGATTGATGGGAATCATACAAAGTCTTGTCTAAGCAACCCTGATTTGTGTTGCTCAAGTCAGGCAGCAACAGACCTCCCAAAGCCTGAATTTTCCCAGCATTGTTTTAAGTGTATTGATTTGAAAACACATCTTAGGCACAAACAGTGCAAGTTAGGTCAGGCCTGAGCCACAGTCATGTAAACTCATTGTCCATGGGTTAGTAGGACTCTGAATGCCATGTGCCTACACACACAGACGTGGGAAGAAAGTATAAATTACTCCCTTGGGTCTCCCTCTTGCTGCCTGAGGGCCTACATGAACTGAAAGCAGTCTAAAATATTAAGGCCTGCTTTTTTTTTTTTTTTTTTTTTTTTTTTTTTTNTTTTTTTTTTTTTTTGTCACACAAATTGCAGTATTGCCAAATCCATCACAACCCCTCAGAATTAAAATGACTCATACCCCTTCCAGTTGGAGCCAGGCTGGTGATGCTGAGCAGGACGCCTGCCAGGTACCACAAACTGGGATGAGGTGATTGCTCTTGCTCTGAAAGCCATTGGCCCGGGAGTTAGCAGAAGCTGGCTCAAAGTGCCCGCCCCATAGGAGCTCCCCATTAAGGGAGTGCTTCTCCTTCCTCTGTGCGGGGTGATGACATCAGTCCTTTCCCAGCTCTGTCTGGGTTCATGCAAGGGGCAACAGCTTCAGTTTCAGCTCTAGGGGAGAAAATTGATTGTCACCTCTTCCTTTTTGCCAGTAAAGTACCAGGGCAGGCGAGAAGCAGGCATGTGAAATTGGAGGGGCATGAGAAAACTTTAGATCTTGCTCCTTCTCTTCCTTCTGTAACTTTCCTCCACTTAATTGTGATAAACAGAAAGTAAGAAACTGAAGGTCTTACAGAGGTGTCAAGGCTTGTGAATCACTGAGACAGATGTCTCTGGCTTCCTTCTTCATACAAGAAAATATGTAAAGCCACTGAAGAGGTTAGTTTGGAAGGGACCTCTGGACGTCATCCAGCCCCCATTCAAGTAAAAAGAGATTTCGAACTTAGAGCTGACTCTGACATTTTGGTGACGATTGGCAGCCCTCAGGGGGCCACACTGCAGGACTGATGTTGAACATCTCCATCAGTGACATAGACAATGTAATCAAGTGAACCCTCTTGCAGGGCAGACAACACCAAGCCGAGCAATGTGGTTGACATGCCAGAGGGATGGGATGTCATCCTAAAGGACCAGGGTAAGCTGGGAAGTGAGCCCATGAGAATCTCTTGAGGTTGAACAAGGCCAAGTGCAAGGGCCTGCACCGGGATCAGGGCAATCCTCATTCCCCATAGAGACTGGGGGAGAATGTGATAGAGAGCAGCCCCGTGGAGAAAGCGGTACTGGTGGATGAAGAGCTGGACACGAGCCAGCAATCAGAGAATCAACCAGGTTAGAAGAGACCTCCAAACTCACCCAGCCCCACCTGTCACCCAGCCCTAGCCAATCAACCAGACCATGGCACTAAGTGCCCCATCCAGTCTTGTCTTGAATGCCTCCAGGGACGGTGACCACGCCACCTCCCTGGGCAGCCCATTCCAATGCCCATCAGTCTCTCTGTCAACAACTTCCTCCTAACATCCAGCCTAGACCTGCCCTGGCACAACTTGAGACTGTGTCCCCTCGTGCACTTGCAGCCCAGAAAGCCAACTGTTTCCTGGGCTGCATCAAAAGCAGCATGGCGAGCAGTTCAAAGGAGATGCTTCTGCCCCTCTACTCCACCCTGGTGACAACTGTGTCCAGCTCTAGAGTCCTCAACACAAGGAGGACATGAACTTGCTGAAGTCAGTCCAGAGGAAAAAAAGAGATCAGAGGGCTGGAGCACCTGTCCTGAGAGAATTGGGGTCGTTCAGCCTGGAGGAGAAAAGAGGACTCTGAGGAGACCTTCTTGTGGCCTTTCAGTATTTAAAGAGGGCCTATAAGAAACACAGGGAGTTTTTAGCAAGGTCTGTTGCAACAAGACAAGGGGTAATGGTTTTAAACTAAAAGAGAGGAGAGTTAGACTAGATATAGGGAAGACATTTTTTTCTGCTGAAAATGGTGGAACACTGGCACAGGCTGCCCAGTGAGCTGGTAGATGCCCCATCCCTAGGAATATTCAAGGTCAGGTTGGCCAGAGCTCTGGGCAAACTGCTGTGGTTGAAGATGTCCCAGCTTACTGCAGGGGAATTGGACTAGATGATCTTTAAAGCTCCCTTCCAATCCAAACCATTCTATGATTCTCACTAGGGCTCTGTGAAGAATCAGCAGGAGTTTGTGCCTGGGTTAAGCAAAAGTGGGATCAGATGCATCAACCTGTGGTTGGTATTTGACACAGCTTGCAGAGCTGAAATATTTATGCTCCAACAGAAAGCCTTTGATATCATTGTTCAGTTATCTGATCAGGCATAACAAAAATGTTATTCACGATGGGATTGGCAGCACATGAGGACAATTTGTGCAGAAAATCTTTGGGACGTTTATCCCTTAAGAAGACCCTAAGCAATCTAATCTCATTTTGAAGCTAGCCCCACTTTGAGCAGACACAGGACAAGATGGTCTCTGGGCATCTCTTCCAACCATGTTTTTTTCTATTAAAAGTTCATTCTCCTGGCTGATCAGCATGGTATCCCACATAGTCATTTATCAAACTTGAGTTCTTCAAGTGTGGGTTACTTACTTAGTACTGAAATAGGGTAGATCTAGACTGGACATTATGAAGAAATTTTTCACAGAAGGAGTGGTCAGGGCATGGGAATGGATTGCCTGGGGAGGTGGTTGAGTCACTAACCCTGGATGTCTTGTACGGTCATTTAGATGTGGTGCTTGGGGATATGGTTTAGGATGAAGTTTGTAGAGTAGGGTTATTGGTTGGATCCTGAGGATCTTTTCCAACCTGAATCACAGAAGGATCCCTTAAGATAGTTCATACAGGAACTCAATCAAGCAGGTTTTGAAAGTCTCCAGAGACGGAGACTCCACAACCTCTCTGGGCAGCCTGTTCCAGGGCTCTGCCACTCTCACAGTAAAGAAGTTTCTCCTCATGTTGAGGTAAAACCTTCTGTGTTCCAGTTTGTATCCATTGCTCCTTGGCTGCTGACCACGAAAAAGAGATTGGCCCCAGCCACTTGACCCCCACTCCTCAGATATTTGTACACATTGATGACATCTCCTCTCAACCTTCTCTTCTCCAGACTAAACACCTCAGGGCTCTCTGCCTCTCTCCGTAGGGAGATGCTCAAGTCCCCCACTCATCCTTGTGGCTCTCTGCTAGACTCTTTCCAGCAGGTCCCTGTCTCTCTTGAAATGGGGAGCCCAAAACTGGACACAGTATTCCAGGTATGGTCTCACCAGGGCAGAGCAGAGGGGGAGAACTTCCGTAAACCTGTGTTACACACTTTTCTTGCTGCACCCCAGGATGCCATTGGCTTTCTTGCCCACAGGGGCACATTGCTGGCCCGTGCAGAACTTGCTGCCCGCCAGCAAGATCTTTCTCCACACACCTGCATTCCAGCAGGACAGCCCCTAGCCTGTACTGCTGGCGGTCGTTGATATTCCTCCCCAGATGCAAGACCCTACTCTTGTCCTTATTGAACTTCATGAGGGCACTCTTCATCCAGTACTATAGCCTGTCCAGCTCTTGTTGGATGGCTATTGACTGTTTCTGTGGTTCTGTGAAACAACAGAAGTTGTTCAGCAATTTTTGTCAGAGATGCAGAAAAATGAAGACATCTGTAACATGTTATTTAATTAATTGTATCTAATCGTATCATTCAAAAGCCTTTCACACATATGGGCAGGGCAGAAAGAACAGTGCACAGAAGCTCACTACTATCTCCTGGCTCTGGGCATCTTTAACAGTCTTTTTAAAAACTGGCATTGATATCTTCCCAAAGAACCATCAATCACTGTTTCATACATCTCTGTATCCAGTTTGAGGTGCTTTGAACAGATGGGGTTTCTAAACCCCTGAACACCTACACCATGCAAATGAAACTTTCTCAAGGCACTTCAGGAAGGGGAACCCCAAATCACTATCCACATTGAAAACACCCAGCCTTTCATATTTCCATAGTCCCTCAACAGCTAAAATGCTCTTCTACAGGCCGCGCACAGGGAGTCATCGCTTCTGTAGAACCTCTCTGAGTCCTTTCCCAGCTGCTAGAGCAAGGATTCCACACTGTTGTTGGATGGACTGCAGATGAGCCTCAAAATATCTCGTGACCCACCAACCACCTTTTCTCATTATCCTAGCACATAACATTTCCAGTAAGCTTTCCAGGACACTTAGGAGGCAGTGTTTCAGCCTCCCAGACCTCAGCCGAGGTTGGGAACAAGCTGACTGCAGCACCACAAATCCGAGCAGCTTCAAACATTTGAGTAAGTTAGAAATCAATCATGTGCAGATGTGGCCGGGTTTGCAGGCACGTTTCCATGTGCAGTGAGAAGCAGGCAAAGCCAGCTTTTAGCTCAGCATTAACTAATTGCAGCAGATTAAAATGGTACAGTATCTTACTTTGTTGTTTCAGCTGGCGTGGAAAATGCTTCAGTAATTATCACAGGAAACTAAGAGGAGGGGGGAGCACAATAGGAAGGGAGTTCTGGACATACCCTGCTGCAGAACAAAGCAGGCTATGTCCTGCCAGGCAACTCCTGAGCAGCATGCTTTCCCTGTGGGGATTTACCCAGCCTGAAGATACTTGTGGAGGTGTTCTCAGTTCTCTGCCAGTCACCACTATTAGGCGACCTGCTGTGCCCTGCAGCAGAACAGGCTCCTGCATTTTCCCTTGGTGCTACTACATATAACTATGTAAGAACCATGGGTTTGTGTCTAAATCACACACTGACTGCTAAACAATCCAGGTCAGAACAGTATAGACTTCTGGGTGTAAATGGCCCTTGGTGCCTTCGGCTTAGTGCTGAAGGGCCCTAAAGATGTGGCCTGTACCTTCTGTCATTTGGGGGTTTGTAACATTTGATCTGCTTTTCTCTCCTGCTTTTCTCGTTCTGTTTCTCTTATTCACTGGCTATTGCAAACTCCTTTTCCATCAAGAACAGCATACATCACCTCTGTTTTAAGGTCCCTGTGATCTGCAAGTCCAGGCTAAGGAGGCAAAATGCACAGAGAAAAAGGACTGTGCTCTGACCTGGTTTAGATTGTTGGTATGAAAGAGCAACCACAGGGTCTCCACTGCTGCAGTGGGCACAGAGATGCTTTCTTGCAACGTGCTGACAGCTGCCTGGTAGCCTCTGTCTTCATGGACCAGAGGATTCAGTCTGCCGGTGGGTACAGCCTGTGTCCTGGCTGGCATTCTGCACAGGCAGGACTGTGGGCAGTCCTGCAGGTCAGCCCTGCGTGGTATAGTCCAAGCACTTTACAGTGGAAGGATTAAAACAAAGCATCTAGAGACGACCTGCAGGTAAGCATCTAGTTTAAGACGAGCTCTGCATATTCATTATCAGACACCTCTTCACCTGTTTGTCACTTCACGTTAGCCCACAGCCACAAAGGTGAAAATACTGAGCTGCTCCAGCTGATTTTTGCATCAAGTTTGTTGTGTTTGCCTTTTGGTTATGTATTTGGAGTGGGTCTGGACAGGTTCCACTCTGCCTTCCAGTAACAGGTGGAACTGTTGCAGGGAGATAATGTGAACCAGGGTTTGGAAAAGCTCTACACTTCCTTTGCATCTGTAAATTTAGATGCATTTTCTTGGCTGCCATTTGCTGGAGCTGCCAAGCTAGTATTTGCTGTTCCCTAAGCCCTCATCATGGCACAGTTTTGATGGGCTGAATGATAAGCAGGTGGGACAAGGGTAAAAAAATAAAAGATTAGTCTGACTTTGGCCATCTCTTCCACCAGTGTGCAGTGGACATGGGAGAATCACCCCCACGGGTGTTTCATGAAGAAATGGGAAGTGGTGTGGCTGTGTGTTCATGTTGCTGCTGCCATCAGAAGGGTTCAGCATGGTGGTTATGCACTGCACCACTCAGCCAGTGCCTGGAGCTAGGTGACAGAGCACTGACAGCCCTCAGCACGGGGGGACTCTTGTTGCCAAGCATTCAGAGGATCCTTTCTTGCCCCTATGTCCCCTGCTGAGCTACTGGCTGATGTACATGGTACAGTCCTGACATTGGCACTGGGCAGCACCTTCCTTGTGATACTCATCCCAGCACTGCCTGTAACTCCATGTGCAAAGCTTTTTCACCTCTCTGCTTTCTCTTCCCTCTCTGAAGGCAGAATAAGGTCCCTGAGCGTGGGTGCCTCTGGGCTGCAGCCTTTCTGGGCTGCAGCCTTTCTGGGCTGCAGCCTTTCTGGGCTGCAGCCTTTCCCATCTTGAAGGGTCATGAAGCTGTGGAGCTGTTTCTGTCCCCTGGTTTTGCTGCAGCGTAGCTCTGCTGACATCTACTGGGGTTTGTTCTTACAGTACTGCAAGTGGAACATCAACCTCAGAAGGGTTTTCTGTAATGTTCTACAAAGTTCTGCATGTCCCTGAGTGTCAGAGATTAATTCCTAAGGGGATGGTCATTTTTCTTGAGTGTACCTTAGTTTTCTTACTAGTTCTGTTGTTCTGAGATCCCCAGAGAGGCTCCTGAGGTCTGCTTGCTATTTTGTGATGCTTTGTTGAGCGTTCACTTCCAGTCTAGGACAGACAGGATGATTTGTGAGCATTTTCCTTTCTTGTCTTTGTGCCTCTCCATATCTCACCTCAGATACAGACCAGCCAGGGTAGCTCTTGCTGATTGCTTAAGGAAGTAGTTCACTGTCACAGCAGTGTTCAGTCTCTTTGGAAACAGATAGACCCACGTGTTGAAGGGTGGTTGTTTTTTTCAAGCCACGCCTTGTGGTGAGGAGTATCCCCTCCCTCTTCGCTTCCACTGAAGCACAACCGTTAGCCAATTTCTTACATGAAGCAGCTGTGAGCTCTCTCCTCCATAGAGATGCTCTGTTGTTCAATGTTCAGAAATTGTAATTATCAAAGAAAAATACTGAGCTGAGGCCAAGGTACAGTAACTTTGTTGCTTGAGTAATCAGAGTGAGATGCAGTAGGGGAGACGTGGAAGGATTAGAGTCACTGGAGAGAGAGGAGGAGAATTAGGAATGGCAAAGCTGAACAGAGTCCTGCTGTTAGTCAGAACTGCAGAGCAAGTGGAGAGGGATGAGTAATGGCGCACCCAGTCCCACAGGTCTCCACTCTGCAAAATGCACACTCCTCGGCAGACTGAATCCATGCACCCTTTTCATACCCCCCACTTCTCAAATGCCTACTAGTGACATCTTTAAAAGGACCTCAAGCCCCTCTGCTGAATGTCCTACCAGCACTGTCCATTTAAATGCATTTGCAGCATCTGTCCCATCAGACTTCTTGACAATCTCAGGGTATAAAGCAATCTTGCCTGAGTCAGGGCCAAGAGAAACAAGATAGTTTTCAATTACATTTCTTTCTTTTAAATGCTTTCCAGGCATTGCTGCTAATGCTGTGACCTGACACTTAGGCTTCTGCACTGTAATTGTTCCACTATGGGATATTTTTTCTCTGACCACTTCCCCACTCCCACCCACACAGGGACTTGGGGATTTCCATGCACAGTAAGTCTGGGATGTAACATGTGAGCACGCGTGAGTGTATGACCAGACATTCATTTTCTACTGCATGTCACAGGAGAGACCTTGGTCTCACCTCACTTCTTTGCAGTTCAAACTACCAGGCAGAGGTCCCTTCCTTCTCTACTGTCTGCAGCAGAAGNAAATCTCCCCTCTGCCAGTTTAAACCCATTGCCCCTAGTCTTGTCATTACAAACCCTTGTCAATAGTCTCTCCTCAGCCTTCCTGTAGGCCCCCTTCAGATCCTGGAAGGCTACTCTAAGATCTCCTTGAAGCCTTCTCTTCTCCAGACTGCAGAGCCCCAACTCTCTCAGCCTGTCCTCACAGCAGAGCTGCTCCAGCCCTCTCATCATCTTTGTGTCCCTCCTCTGGACCCACTCCAACAGTTCCATGTCCTTCCTGTGCTGGAGGCTCCAAAGCTGCACACAGTACTCCAAATGGGGTCTGAGGAGAGCAGAGCAAAGGGGCAGAATCCCCTCCCTTGCCCTGCTGCCCACACTGCTCTTGCTGCAGCCCAGCACTGGGTTGCTGTCTGGGCAGCACTCATACTGCAGGCTCATGTTGAGTTTTTCATCACCCCAGACCCCTAGGTCCTTTTCCTCTCAGCCATTCACCACTCAGCCTGTATTTGTGCTACATGTATTCCAGTTATCTTGCCTCTCTTGAAAAGCTGCAGTGATAGTAACAGTGCTAGGGCACGTTTCATTTGACTCAGTCCACATGTCAGCTTTAGCATGGGCAGGATCATACATGGTTTGGGCACCACAGTGTAAGCGACATTGGGGTGCTGGAGTGGATCCAGAAAAGGACAACGAAGTTGGTGAAGGGTCTTGAGAACAAGTCTTCTGAGAAGCACCTGAGGGAGCTGAGGGGGAGACCTTATCACTCTATAACTATCTGAAAGGAGGTTTTTAGAGAGGTAGATATTAGTCTCTTCTCACAAGTCACAACTGATAGGACAAGAGGAAATGGCACCAAGTTACACCAGGGGAGGTTTAGGTTAGACATTGGGAAAAACTTCTATAGCGAAGGGGTTCTCAAAGACTGGATAGGCTGCCCAGAAAAGTGGTTGAATTGTCATCCCTTGGTGTATTTAAAAGTAATCTAGATATGGTGCTCAAGGTTATGATGTAGTAGTGACCCTGGTAGAGTTAGATATCTTTTGGACTTGATGATCTTAAAGGTCTTTTGCAACCATAGTGACGCTATGATTCTGTGTGATGTTTGTTTAGAGGAGTCCCTTCCGAGCAGCTGGCATGGCAGCAAGTCAAGCAGTCCCACACTAATTAGAGACTTAGCAAAATACAGAGAATGGGCATGAGATAGCTGTATGACACCCATAAAATCACCGACATCTGAAAAGTAGGCAAGTATCAGGTGTCCTTTAAGTTGCTTGGATGTTTACCATCTTCCGCTGTCTCCAGTCCCATGGCATGGGGTTTCACCAGGTAAATACATTACTCTAAATCCGTCTTAGAAGGCAAAGAGTGCAGGAGAAATTAAATCCTTCAGTTTTCTGAGCTGTTAGTACTGAAGCAGCAGAACACTCAGTGGCTGGTTTCTTGTCCATCAACTCCCTTAAACTGTTTTCTGGGCTAGTGAGGGGAATTCATCCTTGGTGCTGAAGTGAGGGCCTTAGATGATTCATGGTGAGAAAGAAGCTTATGAAACTACCAACCATCAGTCTAGTCCCTTCTGTGTTTGAGACCTGGATGCTTGCAGTGCCCTCATGAGCAAGAATTGATGCTGCTGCTATTCTCATACCAGTGCATCTCTGTATGGACACCACTGCACTGTCTGATGCAGGAGTGTGGGCTGCTGCCACCTCTGCTTAACCAGAATGACTTAAATGGTGATAATTATCCACTTTTGGAGAACTAAACTCATCATAGTTATAAAAGCAAAATGCTGGTGAGCTAATGGTACTGGAAAGCTCTTCTGATCTGGCCAATAAAGATTTTCTTTGCCAGAGTCTCTTATCGAGGTTCCCTGAAGACTTCTCTGCCAGGACAGCCATGCTCTCGCTGGGTTTGCTGTTTGCATGGAAGTAATGGGGGATACCATCTGCACTTGGTGCCATGATATGGCAGTAGATTTCTAGTTGAGGTGTGTCTTTTGCACTAGAGAAAAAAGAGCAGGTGAAGACAAACTGATTTTCTCGGTCCTCGGCAGATGAGGCAGCACCATCTGGCGGTTTCACTGTTCATGGGCACGCTTTGCTCATGAGCCCCTCGGTGTCCCAGCCGGGCAGGTTCACTGATGTCTGGCAGCACCCCACGCCATAAGGACCCTGCCGGTGGGCTCACTGATTGTAGAATCATAGAATCATTAAGATTAGAAAAGACCTTTAAGATCATCAAGTGCAGCCTACCATGACCACTAAAATCCTGAAGCACCACATCTGCACACTTCTTGAACACTCACAGGGGTGATGCACTGGTTGACTGAAACTCTGATGCATTTGCTGATTAAATGGGCAGGAAAATAAGAAATACAGGAGATTCGCTAACATTACCAAAGGTTTATAAGCCTGAAAGGGTTCATTGTCTGTCCCACCTATGACCACCCACAGAGGACTTGTTACTTTTGACCTCCCTAATTTCTCATGAAGCTTGTGAAGATGACATTGGAGAGACCAGATTTAGAGCTGGGGATGGCATCAGAGTTGGAGCACATCTGAACCTGTATCCTTTAGAATGTTAAGCAATAAAACTTGGACTCGATGGTCCTTATGGGTCTCTTTCAGTTTGAGATGCTCTGTGATAAAAGTGCCCCCTCCTTCACACGTAGCTCACCTGTAACACTTGTATTCAGCTTGCCCAGGTGACCAGAGATACCACCAGTGCCTGAATCCTTATTCATCTGTGCCTTAATTGAGTTCTTCGCACCTCATTCCTTCACTTGGAACAGGACATTATATGAACACTGTATGTGATTGGTGTGGGTTGAAGGCAGGTTTATTCAGTGTAGATACCAGCCTTCCTTGATGGATCTTGGTGTCTGTAACAGCAGGAGTCTGCTCTTGTGATGGTTTGGGAGTTCCCTGACACCCCCCCACCTTTGTAAAATCCCCTAGACTAGACTCAGCTGGCTGGAAGTTAAGGACTGAAGCTCTATTTACAGCTTAGCACAATGTACAAGCAGGTCTATACACAATAGACATGAACAGTTACAGAGATAGACAAGTTAAAGGTAATAGAGAAACACAATCCCCCTCCCAGAAATCAGAGTCCCCAGGAGGGGCTCCCAACCACCTTTCCACCTTCTTTCCACCCCTCTGCCTTACCCCAGGGTCTGCCTTATGTGCAAGGTGAGTTTGGAGGATCAGCAAGGGGGGTTAGAAGGAAAGTGCTTAGTTGAGTTACACAGCAGAGAGACCAGCAGACAGCACCTCCCAGAGAGAGACTCTCTCCCTTATCTATGTTTGTTTCCTTGTTCTTATACATCTCAGCAAGCCTATGAGTGCAGCAGACATCACCAGTGTTTGCTTTTCACAGCCTATAATCTAATTCTTTTCATTAAAGTATTCCATTTATCCTCAAACCAGCACAGTTCTGGATTGTTCCTCACTAATTTGGGACCAACTCACATGCTCAGTGACTCCCTATTGCCAGTGAGACATGATGGCTCTGAGTCAGTGTGTCAGAATGTCAGAGAAGTCAAAAAAGAGAAGGTGTTTCTAGGCTGTGAAGGTAAATGAGAAGAAAAGGGTGGTGATTCCATGATCACAGAGGATTTGGTGGTGAGTGCCCAAGTTCAGACCACAGCTCTGCTACAGATGTCTTACGTGACCTTAAACAAGTTACACACATCTTAAACTCTTGGGAATTAGGTATTAAATTTTACTGCCACCCCAGCATTCAGAGTCCTTTTGATTATCCATAGAGGGAAATTGGTGCACTCCAGCCCCAAAGTCTTCTGAGGATCAATATTTCAGGTTAGGGAAGGCAGTCTGATTCTTTAGTGAAAGCATCTAAGAGAAGGATTCCTACCACAAGGTTTCTAGCAGTGTATCAGTAGTGTAGCCAATCCATTTCCCAGGATGTCCATCTCACAGTGTTTCTCTCTTTGCAGGCACCGCGTCTGTTGCAGTCGCTGGCATCTTTGCAGCCTTAAGGATCACAAAGAACAAACTCTCTGACCACAAGTTTGTTTTCCAGGGAGCAGGAGAGGTAGGAATGCTCTCGGTTTTTTTCCTAAATACAAACTAAATTCACATTTAAAGACAGGAAAGTCAAATATACAACTTCCTGCAAGACTTGGCTTTGTGAGAACAAAGCACAGAAACAGGTTCCTTCTCACTGGGCAAGAGTGGGCCCAACAGGTGGATCTCACTGCTGCACAGACGTTACCAATAATCTTTCAGTGATCCTTTAGCATGTGAATCCCAGGCAGACTTCCTGGATGCTGTGAGGCTGCCCATGTGTCAGTGGGGCTTTAAGTACCTTGAGGGACATCCTTTATGCTGCAGGAGCATGGAGGAGGTTGGTTTGAGTCCTCAGGGCTGATATTCAGGGTAAACCAGAGCCTCTTTAGCAATACAGCCAGATGGACTCAGACTCAAAGGACCATAAGAATGTAACTTCACTTCTTGGGGTCAGTCATATTGCCCTGTGGCAAACACAATCTGTGTGATGCCTTCCTCAAGCTAAGAGAAGAAACAAGTATCTCAGGTCTAGACTGTGGACTACTAAAGGTGTTGGTCCAGATTCTGCCTCAGCTCTTGCCTACTTGTGGAACTTTGGGAAGTTCACTGTTTGTCCACCCCACTGTGAAATAACAACCATTTGTTCTCTTTCTCCATCCCTTCTGGCAGACATCTCTGTGCTGGTCACCGTCTCTGACAGAGAGACCCATCCTAATCTTGTTTGTCCTCAGATGGGCAGGAGAGCCAGGCACAGCTGTAGGACCACTAACACAGAGAGCAAATCCAGGGCTACTTCTTCAGGCATAAATGGGAGAAGAGGACTTTAATCTCAGCAATATTTCAGTTCCAGCAATCCCACTTAGCTTCAGCAACATTCATTCAGTGTTTGCCCCTTTCCTTTCCTGCAGCAGCTGGTTTAATGGTAGGGACAGCCTCTGCCTCTCAAGGTACCACCTTCACTGCTCCAGCCTCACAGGCAGCCTGTTCTGCTGGGTGATTTAGGTTCTTTCTGTATTTATGGCACCACCTACAGAGATAATTTCAAGCCCATGCTATGACACTGCCCAGCCATGGGACAGAAAGCCTCCCTGCTTTGCACAGTGCTGAGGGATGACCCCAACACATCTCTCATTTAAAATGTCACTCCTCAAAAGAACATCATACTCTTATGAAATGTTTATATACTATGTTCCAGGCTGCAATGGGCATAGCTCATCTTATCATCATGGCCATGGAAAAGGAAGGTATTCCACGAGAAGATGCCATCAAAAAGATTTGGATGGTGGACTCCAAGGGCCTGATTGTGAAGGTAAATGTGAAGCTTCCTTGCCACTTCCTGCAAGCTAGAGAGATGCCAGAGCAGGTGAATACCTTGGGACTCCTGCTCAACCCTGGAATAAGGGCTGCAGTTTCGTTGGTGTCAGCAGAGCTCTTCCTATTCAGAGGACAAGGCCTCGTGGTGACAACTGTGTACCAGCATCACTGACTGTCTTAAAGGCAGTGCTTCAGTCTGGGCCTCTGAAGTGGTAGGATGCACTGCTGGCCATGGTCTCAAGCAGTAGTAGAAATCTTGCATGTTATAAAGAGCATTACAACAACAACATTGTGCCCTGCTTCATGATCCAGCCTAGCCCAGCTCTGCTCTGCACTACCTGGGTCCCCAGGGCCTCTGTTCTTGTTGCTCCCCAGACTTGAGGAGACTTGTGACAGACAACTTCTTTGCCCTGGCAGACAAATCCTTCCCCCACAAAATCAGTATATTTTGGAGGGAGAGAGGAGCAGAGACCAGCCCCATATGACACTACACCAGCAGCTCAATACCTGGCTGGCTGATGCTGAGGTTTTGCTCCGTGGAATCTGGTTTAGGTAGAGAGCTAAGAGATTAAATGAAATTATGAGTTACTACCTTGCGTCTCCAACTTTTACCAACAGACCAAAATTTGACTCCTTTTTCCTCACAGGGCAGGAGCCACCTGAACCATGAGAAAGAAATGTTTGCCCAGGACCACCCCAGTGTGAACACACTGGAAGAAGTTGTGCAGAAAGTGAAGCCTACAGCAATTATAGGTGGAGTTCCCTTAGCATAATCTTTTCACATCAATTCTTAGGAAAGCTTCTTTCTTCCAGGTCACCATGTTACTCTCCCAGACAAAATGAAAGGAGCTTCTTTTACCCTCATTTTGTTAATTGAGTTCTCTATATCCTTCCTTCCTCAGCTGTGGAGCACAGGCTTCCTCTCTTTTGGAGCTGTCGGAGCCTTCCCAGATAGGGCTGTAGAGGGAGGTGCTGGGGGTCTCAGAATCTGAAGCTCAAAGCAGCAGACATGGCTCTGGCAGGCTGGGCAGGGCCAGAGTAACAACAGGCAGCTCAGACAAGTCTTTAGGAGGCAACGTGTTGCAGCAAGACTGGCCTAAGCACTGATCCCCTCTCTGCCCAGAGGAGCAGAGGGCTTTGTTTTGAGACAGGCTTCCAATGCTGCCATAGTCGGAGCAATATTCCCACCTGCATCTCCAGAGATGGAGCCTGTTCCACAGTTCATTTACCCACAGAGGCATTCAAGAGGCATCAGTCCAACGCACTGAAGTCAGGCAGGTGGAAAGCACCATCTCACTCTGCTGTTGTCATTTTAGGTGTAGCAGCTGTTGCAGGAGCTTTCACTGAGAAGATTTTGAAGGCCATGGCTGCCTTCAATGAGAGACCTATCGTGTTTGCCCTGAGCAACCCCACGAGTAAAGCGGAGTGCACAGCAGAGCAGTGCTACCGCCTCACTGAGGTACTGGAGTTCAGCACTGGGAAGCTGGGTGTTCTGTGGCCATCACTGTACCAAGGAAACCACAGTGCTACATGGTGTGTGGACAAGTGACAGTGGGCATAAGTTGAAGTAAAAGAGTTTCAAACTGGTCATAAATAAAAGCTTGCACACTGAGGAGAGTCAGGAGGCAGAACGGGGGCGCAGAGTGATTGCGCATTCTCTGTCCTTGCAAGGTTCCAAGACCAGGCTAGATAAAGCCTGAAGCAACCTGGCCTGATTGCGTAGCTAACCTTGCTATCAGCAGGAGCTTGCATCCCTACCAGCCTGAATTACTTTGTGATCCTCTAAAGTCAGCACTTGCCTCCTTCACCCATAACTGTCTGAGATGTCATATTCTTCCAGGTTGCTGTCCTTTGTCTTTTGGCAACCTAGTTGTTTATGTAACAACTTCGGCACCCAGCTGGAACCAAACGTCAATGGAGAATTATTGTCACATGCCTTGACTTAGAGTGAGAGGAGGCCTTATCTCTTTCTCCTCTTTGCCCTTCCTGACACTCGATGCCAACTAAGACAATCGCAGAGTCCCCAGAGCTTTATCTCTTATGCATCTCTCTTCACACTTTAGAGGTGATTGACAGACAGGAAGAGAGACTCCTCAGCAAGTTCGGAGCACTTGCAATGCAAACACATGCTCAGTGCTCAGTGGCCCTGTTCACAGTGCTAGGAACCATGCCCTCCAGAAGTGTCACCTAGAGATGGCTATGGTGGAGATGCCTCTCACTGACCAGCCGCAGATTTGTCCACTTGTTCACTAGAGTCTGCTGAGCACAGATCATGGCAAGCAGCAGAAAGGTTAAGACTTCTGAATCTGAATGCCTCTTTCTGTCTCTGACCAGGGCCGGGGAATATTTGCAAGTGGGAGTCCCTTCTCAAAGGTAACCCTGCCCAGTGGCCAGACCTTCTTCCCAGGCCAAGGGAACAACGCCTATGTCTTCCCAGGGGTGGCACTGGGAGTCATCGCCTGTGGAGTTCGGCACATCTCTGATGATATCTTCCTCATCACGGCAGAGGTTTCCAACTTGCACTGAACTAATACTTTTAAAAGATAACAAGAGGCACATACATCTACTTCAGGTGTTTTCAAGAACCTGCCCTGAGTGGAAATGGCACAGCCTCAGCAAAAAGCCACAACCTTTCCCAGTCTCAGGTGCTTCCACTGCACCTACAGAGGTGCAGGAGTTATGGCAGTTTTTCTCACTCTCACAAGTTCTGTGGTGGCACAGCACTTCCACTGTTCTGGCACCAGTGTTAAGCCTGCAATGAAATGTATGCATGATAGTTGGGTGCTTCCCACTGAGAGCTAGACCCAGCTCCACCACTACTGAGGTTTCAGCCACATGTGTAATGCTAGTGAGTGTGCAACGTTATTGAGGCCATCTTTATAAATGGCATTTCTCTTCTTTCTAGTCTATTGCTGCTGAGGTGACAAAGCAGAACCTTGAAGAAGGAAGACTCTATCCCCCCTTGAACAGCATCAGAGAGGTGTCTCTCAAAATTGCTGTGAAAGTGAGTATTTGCACTTTTACTGCCACTTTCTGTGGTAGGGAGAGCAAGAATTGCCATGGTATCATTTTTGCTTTGTAGGGTTTTGATTCAACTTACTCTACAGCCTAAAGCAATGATTCCCAGGAATGGTTTCAGCCAGAATTGCTGCAATGATTTCTCCCATCACTAACATGAAAAATACCTTCTGATCCTGGCTTCCTCACAGCTCACAAAGCTCTGTCTTATTGCTTGGTGCTGTGAGTGCTCAGCACTTAAAAAAAACAGGGGTTAGGGTCAAATTCAGACACAATGCTAGTTGCCAAAAGACTTTAGGTCCCAAGCTGCTGTTTTGGAACCTCTCCTCCTGTATGTAATAGGGACCTAAGTACCTAAATACTATTCCAGATTTAGGTTTGTTGTCTGATTTTGGGTTGTTGCCATGTGTACATCAAGTTAGTAATTCCTGTTCAGGGGACAGCCAGTGAGAATCATCCCATTGACCATCTAGGAGTTACTGGTGGATGCACAGTGTAGCTGAGGAGCTTAAAAGTGTGAGCAGAGGGCTGCCCTCCTCCTTTAATTGCACACTACAAGCATTTTGACAGGACAAAGGTGTCCATTTCTGAGCAGCCAGTAGTTGCAGGCAGCTTGCCCACACACAGAATCACAGAATTAATCAGGTTGGAAAATACCTTTGAGATTGAGTCCAACGTGTAAGTTCACCCCTTCACCCAAGGGGTCAAGTGCAGCTGACTCAGGGAATTCCACAAAGATGAAAAAAAAAAAAAAAATTAAAAAAAGGCCACAATTTTTAGGGGGGGGAAGAATGAAAATACAGCCAGGGACAAACTGCAGTTGATTTCAGCTTTCTAACCGACCAATATTGTTTCTTCAGATCATTTTGCTTATCTTTTTGCAGATCGTTGAGTGGGCCTACAAGCATGGTCTTGCTTCTTGGTACCCTGAGCCAGCAGACAAGGAAGCCTTTGTGAAGCAGCTCGTTTACAGTCCTGACTATGATTCGTTTGTTATTGATGATTACAGCTGGCCCTCTGCAGCCATGCAAACTCAAAACATCTAAGTAACAAAAAAGTGAGAACTTTTCCCATTCTACCATCAGTTGCCATGGTTCATGTCATTGCTGATATCAATGCACCTCCAGGCTTGCAGAGTGATAAAAGTGAACGAATACGAGCACTTTTTTACTCGCCGCTGCTTTTTCTCTGTGGGACTGTATCAGCAGGGAATAAAACAGAGTCCAGCCTGGGCAGTTGGTGCTCCAAGGACAGGCTGTGGCTACAGCCTGTCCCAGTCAGTTAGCACTGCATATTGCTACCTGCTTAGCATACTGCCCAGGCCTCAGCTCTGCTGCCTCTGGAGAAGCTACCTAGGCAACCTCACAAGCAGACAGTTCCATTCCTAGTGGGAATGCCTGCAGGAAGCTGAGAGCACTACTGCCATGGTGGCAGCTGTATGCATGACCATCCCTTACATACAACAGCCACACTGCCAGTGGCACTCTGGATGTGATGAGCAGTGTGTGCATTGCACTGAAAGAGCTGCACACTTGAGCAGCACCACCCTTTGCTGCTTCAAAAGTCCCCATTGTCTGGGGAGTGTCATCCAACCTAAGCTGGTGCATAAGCCACAAATCCTGGCATGACCCTGGTTCCACCTCCTTAGAAACAAACCCAAAAACCTCCCTCAGGCCCATGGGGACAACAGATTCTCTCCCTTCTGCAGTCCATGGTGCTCTCCAAGGGAACAGGAGCCAAGGGATGCACAGAGTGGGAGCCTGGAGACCAGGGCACTCCCAAACCCACACACTCCTGCATCATTGCATCTTCTGACGGGCACTGCTAAGGAAGCCAGAGGACCTCCTGAGGATCTCTCCATGTCACAAAGTCCCAGGGATGCAGCCACTCGCCCTGCAAAATTGTCACACCCCTGGCAAATACTATCCCAGTGATTTGGAAGGTGTTCCTGAGAGGCTTGCTAGTAGCTCTTTCCTTGCCAGGTCTCAGTGCTCAAACACAGCAAGACCAAGGCTGGGTACCACTGTGGTTTTTAGTGCCAGGAAATGCACCTCATCCCTTGGCTGGTGAACCAGTCTCTCTCCCACAGTGTCCAGATGCTTGGCATGCCCACACCTTTCATGCTCCTTGCATAAGCAGTTGTCACCTAGGCTAAAGAAAGGAAAAGGAAGCCATCGAGTTTCAGGTTCAGGAAAGACACTGAGAAATGCTCACAGTCCCTGAACAAGTGACCTTGAAACTGAGGCTTTCTTCAATTTCCATGGCTTCTGGAAAAAGTTCTGCTTTTGAGAAGGCAGGTGGCAGGGTGGCAATCACTTTCTTTGTTTCAGAAAGGTTTGTTTCAAACATAGCCCTCTCCTAGTTTCTTTCCTGTTCTTCCTGTGCACTGTTGGGCCTGATTTCTGAAATATTAGGCAAGAATTCAAAAAGAAAAAGAAAGAAAGACAGACAGTAGGTGGAGCCATGAAGGGAGGAAATTTCCTGAATAGCCTGGGGGCACTGACGAGTGCTCAGAGGGTCTTATGGCAGACACCTGACCATCTTCCTCTTCAGACTTTGCCAGCAAGGAAGGCTTCATGCCTCCACCAATGAAATCAAATACAAGATGCTTTTGGACAGGTGGCTTGAAAGGCTTCATTCTTCACCACTGTAAGTTGAGACTTCCAGAAACATGGTTTATTCCCGAGAATTAAGCTGGATTTGGTCCAGTTTATCATGGCCAGGCAAACAGCAAGTCCAACAGAGAAAGGATCAAGCCATACCCTTGCCACAGAGGCCTCTTTTATCCTCTGAATTTATCTCTTACCTGTAATGCCCTGTAGAGATGAGGACAGTCAGAGAGGCAACAGCCCCTGCCTGCTTTTTGGGGACAACAATACTCCTGGGACCTCGGTACCTTTGACACTGATCTCCCCTGGAGGAGGCAGTGGCTGATCTAGGGGAAATCTGAAAATCTCTCCCATATCTGAGCCCTTCTCCTTGTAAGTGCCTAAGCCATTTCTCATTGGACTCCAAGAACAGCCAAGGGCGCTGAATGAGTTCAGACGCATGGAGTGGTGAGGCCCACTCCCCATATCAGGAACTGAGCCCTGGTCACTGTTACCATCAGTTGTTGGCCAGCAGGCAGCCAAGGACCGTAAACCAGCTCGTTCACTGCCTGGCTGTGGTGGTTTAGGAGTTAACCCATCCCCCCACTCAAGGAAAATCACTCAGGTGTCTGGAAGTTAAGGAATGAAGCTTTATAGTCACAGCACAATATACAAGCAGATATTTACAATATATTACAATATATGTACAGCTGTGTATAGAAATAGACAAGTTAAAGGTAACAGAGAAACACAATTCCCCTCCCAGAAATCAGAGTCCCCAGGAGGGGCTCCCAACCACCCTTCCACCTCTCTATGTTATCCCAGGGTCTGCCTTACGTGCAAGGTGAGTTTGGAGGATTGGCAAGGGGGACTAGAAGCAGAATGATGAGTTGGCTTAACAGCAGAAGCCCAGGGAGAAGACACACCGGCTCCAGCAGAGACTCTGTCTTATCTATGTTTGTGTCCTTTTTTTTATACATCTCGGCAAGCCTATGAGTGTTTGCTTTTCACATCCTATAATCTAATTTTTCTCATTAAAATATTCCAATTAGCCACAAACCAGCACAATGGCAGTGGCATGGGGAAGAGTATCAGAAGGGTAAGAGGAAGAATCCCTCTGGATCAAGATAAAACATAGGTTAATAGGTAAAGAAAAACCTTCACATGCAGGCACTCCCAAGAGCCAGCTCCCATGGACAAGGGGCAATGGGTTTAAACTGGCAGAGGGGAGATTGAAACTGAATGTTAGGAGGAAGTTCTTTACAGTGAGGCTGGTGAGACACTGGCACAAGTTGTCCAGGGAAGGTTGTGGATGCTCCCTCCCTGGAGGTGTTGATGGCCAGGTTGGAGGAGGTCTTGAGTGACCTGTACTAATGGGAGGTGTCCCTGCCTATGGCAGGGAGTTGCAACTGGATGAGCTTTGAGGTCCCTTCCAACCTTACCATTCTGTGATTCTATGATATTTGTTCTGTTAGGCTGTCCTCTGATCCTTAACTCTCCTTCAGGGTGCAAACAGTGCAGAGGGAACTTTACAAGAGCTGCTGCTTAGCAGGTGGTGGAATACAAGGGGCTCTGTGCTCGTGAGGACTCGGGTTCAGTATTTCTAGAGAACTGCAATAACGACGATTGAGCAGCGGGTGGCACCACTGAGCTCGGACTCCGAGCACGCGTTGTTTAGCAGTGCCTTGTTACGCAGTTCGCGCATGCGTCCTAGAGTCCCGGCGTGTTACGCATGCGCGGTGGAGGCGGAGCGACCCGAATCGAGGCGAAGTAGCCGGAGTCGAGAGTATCCGAGTTTAACGGAGCCTCTCCGGGCAGAGCGGGCCCTGAATAGAGCCCTCGGCAGCGGGTGAGGTGGTACGAGTGATGCTCGGGGGGCCCTGGGGACCTTGAGAACACAGAAAAGGTCCTTGGGCGGAGGACATGTCGGGCGAGAGGGCCTCCGCAGAACGTCTCGGCGCTCTTCTGGGGCCCCTCAGCCCGTTCAGGCCTTGGCGGAGTCCCGAGAGGCCCCCGCGGCGGGGGGGCCGTGGGAAGGTGTGCGGGGGTAGGGCGGAATCGGCGTCCTGCGAGGCTGAGGTGTCCCTGTCGTGCTAGGGGAGTCTCTGTAGGGTGGGAGGTGTCCCTTAGGGGGCCAGAGCGATGAGAGGGGGCGTCTGGGGCATTTAAAATGGGTCTGGGGATATCAGAAGGGCTTTTGGAGGCATCTGAACGGGTCTGGAGTGATCTAGAGGGGGTCTGGGGACATCTGAAGGAGGCCTGTAGCCGTGTAGAGGGGTCTGAGACCCTTTCACGCGGCTCTGCAGGCATCTACAGAGGCTCTGTGGGGATCTGAGGGGGCTCCAGGGCCTCTGAATTCTCCTTTGGGGGCACGCGGGGGTCTCTCCAGTGTCCCGAAGTGGTTCGGGGGTCTCTCAGTGAGGTTCAGGGCTCTCCGTGGGGTCTTCTGTGAAGTGTGGAGCCTCGGGTCTCAGGGTGCTGAGGATTTGGAGCTGTTTTACTCTGGTTTCCAGTGTCACTGCCCTTGCCGGCATCCAGAGGAGACCTGGGGACGCCTAAAGGGGTTTTGAGCGTGACAAAGGAAGTCTGGGGACTATTAGAAGGGCTTTTGGGGGCATCTGAAGGGATCCTGAAGCCTCTGGAGTTTCCCCCGGGGGGGTCTCTGGAGCATCCTGCAAGAGCTGGGGGTGCTCTCAGTGAGCTTTGGTGGTGTCTGTGGAGCTCTCAGAGCACCTGGGGTCGCCTGTGGGGTTGTGAGGTGTTAAGTTTTGGGGTGCCAGGGGACTTCGGGAGGTTTTGCTCTGTATTGCAGCATCTTCTGAGGGCCTGGGACCTGCAGCCGTGCCCCCCGCTGATGTGCCAAGGGAGCCTGGGGGTGTGTAGAGGGCTTTGGAGGGTGC
>VWYK01129153.1:3752-26225 GCA_013399775.1 Semnornis frantzii | reverse complement strand
TATATAATTTCACTTCATTGTCCAAGGGCCATGACAGGACAGCTTCCAGTGGGAAAGGACACATGAAGTATCTGTGATTCCTTTTGTGACAAAGAAAACAGGCAAAGGAAGAGTTCTCAGAGCAAGGGTCTCCCTGTTGCCCCTGTATGAAGTATGTACCAGGCATGGCTTCCTGGTATAGGATTCTAAGCCCCACAACAGACATTTTAAAACCTGATATCATAGTACTTAACTTCAGCTAGAAGACGAGTGTGTGATTTTCATTTTAACATATGAGATGAACAAGGGGAAATAATGTGAAACTAGTAACTTGCATGGAGAACTGAGTGAAACTGTTGTGTTTTCTACTTTAATATTCACACCAACCAGTCTGTTTTCTTTTTAGCTTCATAAAACCCTATTAGGTAACATGTTGTTAACAAAACAAGTATCATTTCAGCACCAAGGGCTTTTCCCATGCTTATTCAAATCCTATAATTTTTGTCTAAGGAACAGGTTTACTATTGGGTTTTACCACTGTAATATATGTGCATGATTGGCACATACATTGGCATACATTTGAAATTCCAAAATCTATATTAGGTCTTGTGTTAGTCAAGATGCAGCTATATGCAATAGATAAGGTTTGGTATCTGTTTAATGTTCAACAGTCTGTCTACAGCATTAGTCCAGGTAATTAACTGAGTATTCTCCCAATATTACTCTTTTGATACTCTCCAAATTCATCTGACTGACGTTTTCAAAGAGCTGAAGTATGGTTATAACCATACAGTCCACTTGAATAGCTACAGTTAAAAGCATAATGCCAGTCTAAATTCCATAATCTTTTAATTTCACTGATGTTATCTGTCTTCTAATTAAAAAAAAAAAAAAAAAGGCTTAGAAATAGTTGAGGTAGTCTCTAGCTTATCTGTTTTTATCCCAGTTCTACCCACTCCTGTTATCAATGACACTGATATCTCATTGTAGTGGACTTAGGAAATTACCCCCCAGATTAAAATTTACCAGACCAGCTCAGACAGCTTGGAAGTAAGATAAAGCTACATTTTACAGCAAAGCTAAATTTACAAGCATGTGTACAAAATACATTTACATGCATTTGCAATTATATACAGTTTAGAAATTATACAGAAATCCAGTCTTCCCCCCCAGACAAAACCCAGAGGGGGCCAACACCACCCTCTTTCTTTCCCCAGACAGAAAACCAGCAAGATCTCACATGTCATCTGGTTAGTCAAGATTAGTACTCGGTGTGGAGGAGTCAGAGAAGAGCAAAGGAAGAGTGACAGAGCCAGTTCCCAAAAAACAAGAGAATGAAGTTGTTTAAACATTGGCTTTTTGTACCATTTAGCAAAGCAATAAATGATGTGGATTTTATCAGTATTATTCTTCTACAACCAACACCCTGCTCATTCAGATTCTGCACTGAACTTTCAGTAAAGTAACAATTTATCTTATGGGAATTTTCCTATAAGCCTTAAACTACTACACTTGTGGTACACTAAGGATCTCAGAAAGTCACTCCGTAGGGATACCTCTGAGGAGGCTGGAACAGTGCTTGTCTTGTTAATGACTCTTTTCTTGGTTTTTCTCCCCTTTTGTTTCACTGTCATTCATAGAAGAGCTGAAGCAGAGAGGGTAAAAGATAAAGGAAGCACTACTGTGAGAGAAGATGTTACAATAGCCCAACACTATGGGGCAAAAAACATGGAGGAGAATAGTTCCTAACAGGGTCTCTGTTCCTGCAAAGGCCATGTAGAGATCTCTTTAGCAGTTCAGTGTGTTACATGCACCTGGGCTAATGTATACAGCGTCTGTATACGTATATATGCATACTGTATGTTTTCTAGCCTCATTTATATTACAGCTTTGACATTGTTTGATAGCAAAGGACAGGATGGAGACTAGAGGAAGAAGAATAATTTACATTGCTTTCCAGCCTGAGTACTTGACTTGCAGGTGTTTTCATGTGACCTATCTGGGAGTAGCGGAAGGAACTACAGATAGAGTACAAGAGCTGATTTTAGTTTGCTTTCCCTAGGTTGCTGCAGATGCACTGCAAAGCTCAAACAGAAGTTTTAATCACATAGAAGTTTGGTTTTTTGTTGTTTTCCCAGTTAACTAATTGAAGTCACTGTTCACAGGTTCACAAATTCATAGAATAGTTCGGGTTGGAAGGGACCTTAAAGGTCATCTGATTCCAAACCCCTGCCATGGGGAGGGACATCTTCCATTAGACCAGATTTCTCAAGGCTTTATCTAACCTGGTGGCAACCACAAACTCCCAGGGCAACCTGTTCCAGTGTCTCACCACTGTAAAGAATTTCTTCCTAATCTTCAGTCTAAATCTCCCCTCTTCCAGCTCAAAGTCATTGCCCTTGTCCTATCACTCCAAGCCCCTGTAAAAAGTCACTCCCCCCCAGCTCTCCTGTAGCCCCTTTTGGATACTGGAAGGCTGCTATGAGGTCTCCCTGAAGCCTTCTCCTCTCCTGGCTGAACAGCCCTAGCTTTTTCATCCTTTCCCTGTAGGGAAGGTGCTCCAGCCCTCTAATCATCTTCATGTCTCCCTCTGGACCAATCTAACACTTCAATGTCCTTCTTGTGTTGGAGGCACCAGAGATGGACATAGTGCTCCAACTGGGGTCTCAAGAGAGCAGAGCAGAGGGACAGAATCACTCCCCTCATCCTGCTGGTCACACTTGTTTTGATGAAACCCAGGATACAGTTGTCTTCTGGGCTACCAGTGACCACTGCTGAGTCATGCTGAGTTTTTCCTCAACTGACACCCCCCAGTTCTTCTGCTCAGGGCTCCTCTCGAACCATTCCTTGCCCAGCCTGTATTTGTGCTTGGGATTGCCCTGACCCAGGTGCAGGACTTTGCACTTTGTCTTGTTGAACTTCATAACCTTGGCTTGGGCCCTCCTCTCCAGCCTGTACAGGTCCCTGTGTTTGTCTTCCCTCCAGTGTGTCACCCAGACCACACAGATTGGTGTCTGCAAACTTACTGAGAGTGCCTTGACAAACATATTAAACAGCATTGACCTCAGTACAGAACCCAGAGGGACACTACTTGTCACATTCTTGGGATGAAGTTAGTCCCAACTGAGGAGCTGAGAGGATCTGAAGACAGGCTTGGTTGTAGCTGCACAGCTTGGTATTGTTGATAGGCAGAAAGCTGGAAATCCTTAATGTTGTTTCTCATCCTAGCAATAACTCCAACTATCAAGGATCCCAGCATAGAGCTGTTTGGGTAAAAGTCAAAGTGTATTACACCCTACCCTGTGTTATAAAACATGCACCTGGGATCAGTACAGAAGTAAACCATGTACTTGAGGTAAAAATGACATTTTTAATTTTGATATCCATGAGCATGTTTCCATCAATTAGGCTCATGAGACAAGCCTGACATTTCTAAAATCACTGTTAAAATCACAGTCACTTTGAGATCAGTGCCTGAGTCTCTAAAGGGACCAAGATTTCATTCTCTGATGCCAGTGATCATAGCAGTGCCATTCTGAAGCTTCGAATATGAAGGTACTTTAGACTTTTTTCCACATTTTCTACACAAAAAGACATTTCCAGGGAGCTCATAGTGTCAGACACTATGATTCCTGTATTACTATTACCAGGCAGAACCCAACAGACTTGTGTGCTGTCATTGCATATGCCAAGAAGATTTAAAATATATTCACTCCAGTCTCGAACAGCTAAATTGATTGAGGTGTACTGGATCATTTGTGGCTTCAAACTGTCCATTGTAGACCAGAATATCAGTTAGTTCTCATTTGGCTTTCTTGTGGTTTTTCCAAGCAATATTTCTGGCACATAAGATAAGAGACATGCATATGATATAGTGCACTTGACATGAACATGCAAGACAAATACATCAAAGTGAGAGCTATGTCAAAACACTGATAAATCATGTCTGCCTTCTAAAAACCAGGGTATATGACTGAATGTATACAACTGAATGTATACAACTCTGTTCCCTGGAAGCAATATACATAACCATAGTTCCTGCTGAAGTATGGAAACTGGAATCACCATAGTGCTTTTAGACTTTTCCTTGCCATTCTGGGTAATTATCAGTTTAAACTGGGGGAAGAGGTGCATATGAAATGTCATAAGAGTTCTGAGTCTGAATATTTGTAATGGAGTTGGCTGAGCTGGAGTTAAGTCTCCCCAGAGAATCTTTCTAGTGCTGTGTTTTGCAGGGCTGTATCTGGGTGTTGATAACACACCAGTGCTTTGGTTAGTGCTGAACCAGGCGCCCAGGCTGTGCTTTTACACGATTTCCACCCCCACCCCCCCAACAGTAGGCTGGGGGGTGAGTAGGATCTTGAGACGGGACAGAGCTGGGCCAGCTGACCCAAACAGACCAAAGGAGTATTCCATGTTCTGTGACATCAACTCAGATATAAAAGCTAAGTGAAAATGTGGAAGTGGGGGGGGGCATCTGTCCTCTGGAGCAACCGCTTATTGAAGCACTGATTCCTGAGGAGTGATTGAACATTGTTTGCTGATGGTAAGTAGAAATAATGTCTTTATTTACTCTTTCTTTTGTCTGTGGCAGAAAAAAGAAATTAAAGAATTACATGGCATTATGTGGCATTTTCATATCAGCTGTGGTGTGATACCACTAAGTACAACTGCAGTGAAGGCAGAGTAGCACAGTCAATATTTAAAACAGACCTTCTGTCTGGAGGAACTGTTATGCACATTAGCAAGGAAAGGGACAAAGAGCAGTAAAACCATCTAGACAAGCAAGTCATGCCATCCAATTCCTCAAACGATTCATATCTAGCATGTAAGCATCAAAGCATAACATGGTATTAATGCAATATTGCACAATGGAGTATTTAAGATTATTTCTCTTAATGTAGTTCTTCCATTTCCATAATACATGCGTCCCTTCCTTCTCAGCATGGACTTTCAATAACAGGATGCAAGAAGGAAAGAGAACTAATTTTGCTCAGTATAGGTTAATATGATCATGACTTAAGCACATAAACAAATCATGATCTTTCCAAAATGGAGTAAATTGCATAAAAACAAGTGCTAGTATTTAATTCAATAGTGAAGGAGAAGGTGGGAAAGGAAAAACTGTCTTGTGTCCATTCTCTGTAACTGAAATATTTGATCATGCTCCTACACATCTAATACCTTTTGAGGCTGGCTGTAAAGTGCCTCCAGCATGGAGCACCAAACATACAGAAGATCACTGCACCTAAAAACACAACTCCTGATGGAATGTGAGATGGATAACAGCTACAATAGGTATGGCGGTTTCACTTATAAACTGGGTAATGGCATACATAACTTCTGTGTGATGTGGCAATGCACTCCACACTCAGCACTTCACTAAAAAATGTAAGAAATATTAGACACTTGCTTTTTTTTTTTTCACAGAATCACAGAATGTCAGGGGCTGGAAGGGACCTCGAGAGATGGTCCTCCTGCAGAGGAGGATCACCTATACCAGATCATACAAGAACATGTCCAGGCACATTTTGAATATCTCCAGAGAAGGAGACTGTACAACCTCCCTGGGCATCCAGTTCCAGTGTTCTGTCACCCTCATAGTGAAAAAATTCCTCATGTTTACATGAAACTTCCTATTCCTCAACTTCCACCCATTGCCCCTTGTCCTGTAACTGGGCATCACTGAGAAGAGCCTGGATCCATCCTCCTTCTGTCCCATCTTGTAGAAACAACTTTTAGCTTTTTGTTTTGTTTGTTTTAGCATTCAATAAATCCATTTGCAATTACAGTAATCTATATTGTTATATAGTAATAATAGTCTTGCTGACTTTCAGACCTGACTTAAGGGAGAGGCAACAAAGATTCAGCAATTTAGGTCCAGTAAAACAAGTTGAAGAGCAGAAGAATGCTTTCATCATTTTGTTGTTTGTTGAAGAGAAAACCAAGTTTTGCTTAGACAATCAAATGTTAAATTTAGAGTATTTCCCTGAAAACTGGTACTGACCTTCTAGACAATATGGGAAGACTCCACATGAGATACTGTGTAAAATTTTAATGCTCCATGATGAAGAAAGATGCATTAAAATAAAGAGGACAAGATGCAGAAAAATTGTGAAGGGATAAATAGAGCAATGGTTAGAAATCCTAACCTGCGTGGCTTATTTGGTCACAGCAAAATGAGAGTTAGGCAAAGTGGTGACAATAAAACAAGTAATCACTAACTGTTTATTAATTAATTTGGGGTTCAAATGTAAATGAAACTCTTAAGAAACGAAGTTCTGGAGCAGAATATTGTACCACACGTATTGTAATTTGTATTTCATTCAATTTGATCTATTTTGATGGAAATGGCTTGCTTTTTATGAAAGGTATAAATCTTACTAACAATGTGATACAGTGAAAGGATTCATTTCAGAACGTGACCACTGCAGACAGAGGATCCATTTTCCTTAATGGTCATCTGCGTTCCAAGCAATGATGAATTGAACTGTCACTTCACTATCTCTAAAGAGGGGCTGTATTCCATGGCCTCATGTTTTGGGTTTTTGTATGTTCTCTTACTTGAAATGCAAACAGTGGTGCCCTTATGGATCTCTATTTTGCAAGGAAACAGTCACTCTCACAGTGAAATGGGAATATTCCATGTTATTTCCCACATCCGGACTGCAATAGCTCTGTAACTTTGTCATAATCCATTTCTGTTGTAAACAGAAAAAAAGAAACTATAACTTAATCATTCCCTATGATGCCCTCAATACTACTCCTAAATATAAGTACTATACACATGCAATATGAGCTATTAAAAGGACTTCCAATTTGACAAAAGTGGATGCACTTGCAAAATAAATGCTACTTAGTTATGTTCTTTCTCTTTTCTGAAGATATCCCAGTCCAACTATAATCAGAAGCCATGTGTGTGCTCAAATATGAGCAGAGGCATCAAAGAATAGTAGAATCATAGGATCATGGAATTGTTTTGATTGAGGAAGACCTATAAGTTTATCAAGTCCAACCATTGACCTAACAACACTATGGCCATTAAAACACATCCCAAAGTGCTGTGTTTATGTTTTTTAATACCTCCAGGGACAGTGACTCTGCCACTTCCCTGGGCAGCTTATTCTAATGCCTGACCCCTCATTAAAATTTTTTTTTTTTTCCCGATATCCAATGTAATCCTCCTCTGACTCAGTTTCAGGCTATTTCCTCTCATTCCATCACTTGATATAAGGGAGAAGAGGCCAATAACAACCTCACTACAATCTCCCTTCAGGTAGTTGTAGAGAGCAACAAGGTCTCCTCTCAACCTCCTCTTCTCCAAATTAAACAATCCTAGTTCCCTCAATTGTACCTCATAAAACTAGTTCTCTAGATTCTTCATCATCTTTGTTGCCCTTCTCTGGACATGCTGCAGCATCTCTCTGTCCTTCTTGGAGTGAGGGGCTCAAAACTGAACCCAGTATTTAAGGTGTGTACGTTCACCAGTGTTGAGTGAGGGGGCCTGATCACTTCCCTATTCCTACTGGCCACACTATTCCTGATCCAAACAAGGGTGCTGTTGGCCTTCTTGGCCACCTGAGCACACTAATGAGTCATGTTCACATAGCTCTCAGCTAGCACCCACAGGTCTTTCTCTGCTGGACAACTTCCCAGACACTCTGCCCCAAGCCTGTCACTTGGGGTTGTTGTGACCCAAATGCAGGACACAATACTTGTGGATACAAAACCTCATACAACTGACCTCAGCCCCTCAAACCAACCTGTCCAGTCCCTCTGCAGAGCCTTCCTATTTTCAAGAAGATCAACACTCCTCACTAATTTTGTGCCATTTGCAAACTTACTAAGGGTGCACTCAATTTCCTCATGGAGATGATAAAGATATTAAATAAGACTGACCCTAGCAATGAGCCCAGGGAAACACTCACTTGTGACCATCCACCAAATGGATTGTCTCCATTCATCACCACTCTTTGGGCCAGGCCATCCATCCAATTTTTAACCCAGTGAAGTGTCCGCACATCCAAGCCATAAGCAGATGTGGGAGACAGTGTTGAATGCCTTACTAAAGTCTGGGTAAAACAACACCCACAGCCTTTCCCTCATCCACTAGGCAGGACACTTTGATGTAGAAGATGAGATTGATCAAGCAGGACCCGCCCTTCATGAACCCATGCTCACAAGGCCTGACCCCCTGGTTGTCCTGTGCATGCTGCTTAATGTTACTCAGGATGATCTGCTCCATGACCTTCCCTCACGCTGAGGTCACACTGAAGGGCCTGTAGCTCCCCAGGTCCTCCTTTCTGCCTTTCTTGCAGATGAACATCACATTTGCCAATATCTAGTCAGCTGGGACGGTCTCGATTCCTGATGACAATGATGAGACAGATAATGCTTTTTTGGACTGCTCCTTACAGTACACACACAATTGCAATTATAAACAAAAACTGCAATTGTGACATCACTGCCTCATTCATAAATAGAGAAAACAAACCAGAATAGTGCCAGATGTCAAATACCAAATCCTCAAACCCAATCAAATGTGTGTCTCCATTGCAGCCAGAATCAGTGATCTGTTGAATCACATTTTTTCATTCATCTTACTTCACCTAGAAACCTCACTGTAATGATGTTTTCATTTTAAAACAGATCAGTATCCCCCTTCTATTATTTTTTTCCTAATGTACATGTCTAACTTCTGTAAATTGTGACTCTTCAGTGCTCTTCTGACATAACCTATGGGCTGCTTTGAATATCTGTTGCCAGCAGCTGCTCCAGTTATTCCACACTGTGGAGGAAAACAGTTTCTTTCAGATTTCAAGAACAATTCAGCCAGTTTTTAGACAGATTTCAGCTGTGTGAGTTATCAGGTTAAAGAAGCACCTGTTTAGAATGAGGAACTGACAGTCCTGACAGATATAGACTGCAGTTTTATTTTTGGAAAATCAGCCTCAAGCTATTGTGGCTGGCTTGAGGGCGGACATAATATGCTGATATTTCAGCAACTAAATGTTAATTATAAAACTAAGCAACATCAGGGTTTGGGATTATTCTTACATTTTTAATAAATTGTCAAAAACGTACTTTGCATCTATTAATTTAAAACTGGGCTGAACAGCCCTGCTGTCACTTAATATGCATTTCCCCACTGGAAACACCAGCGGTGGGAAGGGTGGCAGGGCTAGAAACCTCTTCTATTGAAAGGATTTCTGCTCCCTATTTTATTCCATGCCAGTTTGATAGACTAGGTGTATCAGTGGACAAAGGAAGCCCAACAGATGCCATCTGTTTGCTGAGTAGTGTGGTTGACAGGACTGGGAACCCATACAGAGGGACAGGCTGGAGAAGCGGGCTGAGGAGAATCTCATGACGTTCAATATGGCAGTGTGCAAGGTCCTTCACCTAGGTCACGGCAACCCCATACAGGTTAGGAGATGATAAAATTGAGAGCAGCCCTGCAGAAAAGACTTGAGTGTACTCATGGACAAAAAGCTGGACACCTCCTGAGCTGCATTGAAAGGAGCATGGATAACAGGTCAAGAGAGATGATTCTGCCACTCTGCTCTGCTCTGGTGAGACCTTACCTGGAGGACTGTGTCCAGCTCTGGGGCCCCCAACACAAAAGAGACATTGACCTGCTAAAGTAGGTCCAGAGGAAGGGCCACAAAGATGATCAGAGGGCTGAAGCACCTCTCCTGAGTAAACAGACTGAAAGAATTTGGGCTGTTCAGCCTGCAGAAGAGAAGGCTCTGGGAAGACCTTAGAGCTACATCTTAATATCTAGAGGGGACCTAGAGGAAGGTTGGAGAAGGACTATTTAGAAGGGTTTGTTGGGATAGGACAAGGCACAATAATTTTAAACTGGAGCAGGGTAGATTTAGGTTAGTCATAAGGAAGAAGTTGTTTACAATGGGAGCGGTAAAATACTGGAACAGGTTGCCCAGGAATGTGGCCTCATTCCTTGAGACATCCAAGATCAGACTTGATGCGGCCCTGGGCAACCTGATCTAATTAGATGGTTTCCTTACTCAGTGCAGAGCTGTTGGACAAGATGACCTCTGAGGGTCCCTTCCAACCCAGTGCAGTCTGTGAATCTGTGAATCTGCCCCAGATAGTCACAGTGGACTGTGATAAGGATTCATATCCATGATCACCATCAACAATTCAGCTCTGTTCACCATACTTTTGTGATACAGCCACTGGTTACCATACCATAACCTCGGTGGTGTTGTATTTCCTTCCTGCTCTTCCCTTTCATTCCTCCTGGACCTTTCCAACCTTGCATCATTACATCCCTCCCATGAATAAGGCCTGCAGTACAGCTTGTAAGAGGCAGCATCAGGATCCATGTAAATTTCTGTCTCTGTGAACAAGGGCGTTGTGGCTTGCATCTCTCCAGCAAGGAGAAAATGCATGCAACATGCTTTCTGTGTATCAGTGCCCTGTAAAGAGTTAAAGACTTTGTGTGATGGGAGAGGTTAACTATGATTGAACTGTTATTGTAAGACTACTGCACTTGTCATTGTTGTGTGCTATAAATGAGTTCTTTCATGCACTTCATGCTTCTGCAAAAGACCCTGTCCTAAGCAGGTAATGTATGACGCTTAACCGTAAGGCAAGGTACAGAACAATTCTCATTTAAGCAGAGGTCTGGCTCTTAAAACAAATTATCCTCCTTTCACAAGCTTCTGTCCCACAAACAGTCTGAGGTGCCTATACATGTGACCTTTTTGAATAAAAAACACAACAATCCTCTCCTGTTTACTGATGCTGAGGGGATGGAGCCAGGGAGGTAGGCAGGAAAACGGTCAGGAACAGCTGAGGAAATAAAAGCGATGCGGTATGCTTCCGTTAAAATGTTTATGGGAATTGAGGTATTGTCCAAGCCATAATCATACAAACAGGTGACAAGGCAGAGGGTGAGCCAGGTAATCAATTACTCTAAACATGTTCATGATGAAATTCCAAAAGTGAAGGTTATGGAACCTGAGGGATTTCAGTCCATATGTAGCTCACTGCCATAACACGTGTCTCGGCTATGCCGTTTTACTCTATTTTCCCACATAGAAGCTATTGTAGTTTTAACAGTACTTTGTTAAAAGCCTCAGCAAAATCAATGATAAGATCTTTAAAGAGGAAGATAGTGGAGATCTAGAGAATGCAAAATGGCGCACAATTATTGATGCTTCTGCCTTCTCTACAAATACGCCTGTGAGAGATACATCCTGACATGTTTTCAGACTTTGTGTGGAGTTGTTCCCCCAAGATGGCTGTTATCAATACTGAGTTCTCCATTTAGACCAACAATAAATTCTAATCCAACACGCTAAATCCAGGGACTATTGTTCAATGAAGGAGCCAAATGATGGCAAAACTAAGTAACATGAGCAAGCATCTTCAGAATGTGGAACTGAAAACTCTATACCTGCCCTGTATATAGGTAGGGGTAATTATCTGCTTACATATTGTCAATATAGAGAACAATTCTTTTAACTATTGCTACTGTGAAGTAATGAAGTCATCAACAGTTCCATGCTAAAATATTTTATTGCTAAAGCAGAAATAATGAAATCAATAGCATAAACCTCTTTTTAGAAAATATATAACATTGTACTGTGGAATTATCTTCTGTAGTTCTTCTTTTTTATTTTCCCCTTGGTCTCCAAGAGGTGAGGATAATCAGGCATGACCAAGAAGGAAACAGCAGTGGAAGCATCTCCATTTGGGGAGGACTTGGAGGGGATGGAATGGGTAGGCAGACAACCAAAACCACAATCTCAGCTCAGTCACACAGACATAGTGATGCCGCCTCTATATTTTTTTCTAACTGGTAAGGACCACCTTCTTCTACAGCACACAGACTTAGTTGAGTCAAACTGTCATTGCAGTAAAGCTGGTACTTTAAATACCCAATTCAGGAGCTTATTATTATAATCCATAGTATTATCAGTTCTTTATTCCACTACATGTCATATACAGTACATGTTGTATATTATAGAGGATTGCATCAGTAGATGAGCAGTAAGATCCAAAGTCAGCACAGAAAGCTGTGCAATTCCTCCTCTGTATTGTTAACCATTGAACCTGGATTTAGAATAAAGTACATATTTTACAATTTGCTAGATGTTGTAGAGGTTTGGGGTATTAATTGGCCAAGGCAGGAATTACAAAAAATAGAATTATTTTTGTTTTCCCAAAAACCCCACCCACAAATCTATATATAGAACTAGATAAGGTTTATGTACAGGCTCTAATTCAGTTGGGGAAATCTTCAGAGGATGTTATGGGCAAATTTAGAGATTTAGGAAAGTCAGAAAATGAAAAAGACTAAGCTAACAAACATAGCTTTACCCCACTACAAATTGAGCTGAGCAGAGAATCTAAGGGAAATAGTTTTTTACTCACAGAGGTGAGATAGGAAATTTGTGATGAACCCTTGCTGGATTTCTCTGCCAGCCGCAGTCTCTCTCAAATGCAAGCAATATCCAATCCTTGCTAATCCAAACAGCAAAAATTCAAGGTGAGTGGAAAGACCCACCAAAGTCACAAATGTCTCAGACACAGTTTCCATGAGTGGGATGATCATGGAAGCAGCACTGCCTCAGCAGCACGGGGTGGGGAAGCCAAATTGCTGGTGTCTTCCCCAGCTCGGGGTAGCAGCAGGAAGTCAGGCTGTGGTATGGTCTGAGAGCAACTGGGTCCAGGTACCACTGGCAGCTCTCTCAAACGGACCTGAGGACTTGCAGAGCTTGGAGATCTGCACAGAATGGTGCAGACGTGGGGAACGATCCAATAGCAGGGACAGTGCAAAAAACGGGAGCTGCGCAAAAGTCAGAGCCGTCCAAAGCGGGGACGGTCCAAAGACAGGAACGGTGTGAAGTCAGAACTCTGTAAAAACAGGGACTCTGCCAAGGCAGGAACATCACACTTTCCCCTCACTGTTTAGGCCTTTTCTAGACAACGTCTCTATTTGCCATTTATACTGGGCATGAAGAAGCAAGCCAGCCACCAGCCCAATTCCAGTGCGTGCTTCCGCATGAGTCAGTACGCATGTGGAAAAGGTGCCTTTTGCTGTTCCCCTTTCATGCCCACGGGGTGGGGGAAGCAGTTTTTCATGCCTTCATCTTGCCCAATACATACCTCCTAGAGACAGAGGGGAGTGGTGTGATGGTTTGGGACTTCCCTGCCCCCACACGCAATGAAAATCACCCAGACTAGACTCAGCCAGCTGGAAGTTAAGGAATGAAGCTATATTTAAAGCTTAGCACAATATACAAGCATATATATTTTNTACTGAGAACTAACTCAGAAGTGTGTGAGCAGTGTCTTATCTATATTTTGACTGGCTCTGCTTCTCAGCAGAAGAATGAGTGATATAGGTTACTCTTATTGTTTTTCCTTTTTCTCACAGCTAAGGATTTAATTTCTTTCAGTAAAATATTCCAATTAGCCTCAAACCATCACAGGTGGGGGAATAAAAAGGAATTTACAGTGCTCCACAACACTAAGGTATCCTAGATCATAAGGTAGATCATGAATTTATGTGATTGGTAGTTAATGAAGCTAGTAGTTTATACTACAGATCAAAGTAGATCAAAAAAGTATGAAAATACGAGGGCGAATTGGAGAAATCGGGAAGATCAGCTAACAAGGAAATCTACTACAATTTCAATATGGTGTGAAGGAAATAATTTAGTACTTCTATACAATTAACAGGCCCAAAAATCAAACCATATGTGAACTTTCTGGTATCTCCTCTTGGCTTTGCTCTCATCAATCATCTCACTTACATTGTGCTTCTCTTGGCAGCCCCTCTATACCTCCCCACTACTGCCTTGCTACATACCACTGCTCAAAGCTGGAAAAACAGAGAACAATCTAAGAAGGAAATCAGCAGGGATATGAAGAAACTGATTTCTTGAAATATTTCTTCCATTTTGACCTTCTTTCTGTAAAATGGTAAAATATAATTTCTGTATGGAATAACAACGAGGACAATCTTCTGCTACATCACAGGAGGATCCTAACTGTCAGGAAGGTCCAGAGGGCAAGTCTTTTGTCTAACAAAATCTGCTTCATCTAGCACTGTCATTCTTGGTCCAGTCTGAATGCCTGTCTCGACTTTCTGAAAGTGTCCCTCTCAAAACTGTGTGAAACCTTGGTGTTCTCAGACATCATCTGCATAGTTATTCATAAAATCTCAGAATGGCAGGGGTTGAAATTGACCTCAAATCATCTAGTCCAACTTCATTTTTCCTTACTAATCTGTCACAGGATGTTGCTTAGCAGATTGCACAAGCTCACTGCACTCCTGCTAAAGACCATACTGCAATTAAGCTACAAGTGTATCAGAGCAGCATTCAGGATGCACAGCATGTTCACCTTTACTATTGACTGTGGAGATCACAAGATTGCTCTGACTGGAATATTTTCATTCCATCACAAATGGGAGGGTAACAGAAGGACCATATCACAGTTGTGAGAAATGTGTTGATAGTCATGTCATATGGGGGCAATGCACAGTGCAGGTGCATTGGCTCGGGAGCTGCCAAAGGTTGAGTCTGCTGAGTTGTATTCAGTACTATGCTACTGTCATGCCAGTTTCAAAATGGAAATACTGTCTCGATCAAAATATCATGGGGCTTGTAGTTTAGATTGTAATTTGAGAGTTTTCCTGTTTGGGTTGCTGCTTCTGGTTTCTGAATTTGGGTTGTTAGGGCTGACCACTGCATGCTTGGGGTAGAGAAAACGTTTATCACTGCCTTCTGCTGCTGCTTCTGCTTTTTGCTGTGCTGTTCTGCAAACCAGGCTAAGATAATTATGCATCTCATTAAACTCCTTATCTCACCTCAGAGGTTTTTGTGTGTGTGTGCAGGAGCTTCACTTGTAGGGCAGACTGAAACGAGGACACGTCCCCTCCCTATCTGTGTGGGTGGGCTTGGTAGAGTGGACTATGTTAACCCAGGACAGGAATACATTCTAGAGCTTGCTGTAAATTTTAAGTGCTCCTGAAATATACATATTGTTATTCCAAATGGCCCTTGAAATTTACACTGTGGATTGATTTAGGTTGGTAGTTTGGTTTGGTGTTTTTGTTTTTGCTTTTGGTTTTGTTGGTTTTGGGTTTTTTTTTGTTGTTGTTGTTTGGGTTTTTGGGTTTTGTGGTTTTTTTTTTTTGTGTGTGTTTTGTTTGTTTGTTTTTAGTAATGAAATAGTATTTTGGTTTTGATGGGATTCAAATGTCTTGACTCTTCTTTTGCCTTTCACTACAGAAAAAAAAAATACTAATACTTTGATCTTTGAGAACTGCTGTCATTTTTAACTCTGGCCCAACATTTTTCCATCATTTTTCCACATATGCTGTTTTATTTTCTTCCTAATGGTTTTTCACCAGATTGGTTGTACAGCAAAATTAAGGAAAATTAATCTGGGTGTTTCTGATTTGTTTGTGTGAAGGAAGAGGGGAAAAAAAAATCATATTAAATTTTGACAATTCTGTTGCAAAGCACTAAAATTAGTTTCCCAGATCCATAACTCATTGAATGGCTGAGTGATAGCTGTGTCACAAATGCCTTTAACTTTAATTCTGTGAAGGACCTAGATATTAATTTGGAAGCAGAATCCAATACCTTGAAGATTTCTAACCTAAGGATATTTGTGCCTTCAAAGTTCATGAGCCATGCTACTGCTTAATGGAATTATGTGTACTTTTTATGGATTTTATTTTTAAAAGTAAGATGGAATATATATATGTATATGAGCTCTAATGCTGATTGTATCTGAAATATGCTAATCTTGTATCTGAAATATACTAATCTGAGGTAATAAATCCAATCTCTGAAGTAAAAAAAAAATTAATATATATATATTAAAGAATTGTCAAATTACTTCGACACATAATTAGGACCAGCTAAGAGATGAGTTCTAAGAGGAATAATTGTGCTTCCACTTCATACAGGACAAACAGTAAAGGGGAGTCCAGTTAGTGGTGAAGGAAGGCTCTCCAACACTGCAGAATCATCATTAAAGTTGATTGATCCCTCTGATGAAGGGCATTTGTATCTATAGGCTGGAAATGCTCATAGGATCTAAATGTCCATTCTCATCCTAGACCTAGTCAGATTAAATCACTCAAGCAATTAATATATGGGTTTTGACTAATCTGAGAAAGTTACACCATTTTAAATGCTCACAGTACCCTCCATTTTAACCCTTGTATCTTCTGATCTCTTATTACTTACTCTGATTTTACCCAATCATTTCCTGATAATTAAAGCAATCTTTTGTTTTATTTTTTTCAATGCTTTATCTAGACACTAGTAAACAAAATTAATCCAAATGAAATCAATCTGATGAACATGAATCATATCTGTGTTTAGTCTCACTACTGTAATTACCATTCCTCTTTCTTGTGTTTCCTGATAGACAAACATACTGATGTAAATTAATTAGAAATAAAGGTTTTCATCCTTACGACATAGAAGAAAAGGTAATGAAGAGTTTGAGCTTCTGGTTTCTCAGGATGGTCTAAGATACATAGTTACTAGATACTAGATACATAGCTAATATTCTCAAACCCTGTGGCACAGGCTTAGCCAGATTTTGCAATCCATGTGATGCCTCATGTCACACTGCAAAGAAGCCAGGTCGCCTCTGACACTGTTCTTTCCAAAAGAAGCAGCTGCAGGTGGTCCTACATTGTGTTGAAGGCATCATGAGATGGAGATTGCTTTCCCTCAGTGTGCTCATTGCTTTCTCTGGCAGTGCCCCCCATTTTGTTCTGCCATGGGAACATCCTCTTAAGTCTAAGAGCACAGTGGAGATTTTTGCCACTGAACTGTTTTGATTTTGCCATGTCAACCAAGAGTGGTTGCGGATGACAGCTCTTTCAAAAGGGAAAACGAGAGAGTGTCTCCTTGTCTATTCTGATAAAATAGACACAGAACCCAGAAACAGCACCCATTAGCAAAACAAAACAAAACCAACCCCCAAACCCCAATAAACAAACAAAACTCCCCACCTCTAACAACCAAAACAAAAACAATCAAAACAACAAAAATACCACAGGTAATATACTGAACACACTCATTAATTTCTGTCATGGCAATTATTTCAGAATCTGAACTTTTACTGGTAAACATTAATGGAAAAGTACTCATAAACACATAGCTTGCTCTAGGGGAGCTTGCCTGAAAGTTTAAGCTACTCTTACACATTCTTAGGGTTACTTTTCCTTCTAAATTATCCATGTCCAGATCAAATGTGGGTCCTTATTCCTCAGAGGCTGTAGAAAAGTTCATTTTCTGAAAACCGTGCTTCTGTTCTTTGAGACTACATGCAAGCTACGGAGTTGATAAGCCAAAGAACAACATCCACCCAAGTGCAGATGCTCAAACAGCCAGAGATGTAATCAACTGAGATTTGGAATTACACAGGAGAAGTAAGACAAGGTTTTTACTTTATTAGGTGTTAAAGAGACAGATATGGAGATGTGAGACAACACAGAAGTGGTGTCAAGAAAACCATTTTACCCTCAGGATCTGGCTGTCAAACACNAAGTCTGGTGAGGGACATTCAGTGCAGAATGATTTCAAGTGAGGACATTTTTTTTTTTTTTTTTTTTTTTTTTAATAACTAAAAAACAGTTTTAAACAAGCCAGTGGATTGTGGGTTCAACACATAGTGCAGGTGTCGACTTAAACATTCTCCAGACAAGCTAATTGATTAAGGAAACTCATTACTCATATCTCATGAGTTTACTAATGGGAGACCCGAGAAGTTTAAAAGCATATCAGATTTCTGAGAGACTGGCTCTGGACTGCATTTCAAAGTGTATCAAATACACTGGATATTTGACTGGATATTTGATATGCCACATGCTTCAGTAAGGCAGGACTATGAACAGTCAGGGCAGGTGGTGAGAGAGCTCCCTGCACATNCTGTGCTTAGAGTCACACTGTTCTTCTTCCTTTCCTTAACCCCAGCCTCTCTAGTCCCAAAGCCCCATCCTGGGTGGGCTGGATCTGTCCCCATATTGGGAGATGCAGCCTGCCCCTGACAAACTCAAAGGGCTACTGCTCTCCCAGATTTAGATTTCTTTTTTCTTTTCTTTTTTTCTTTTTTCTCTTCTTTTTTTTCTTTTTTCTCTTTCTTTCTTTCTTTGTTCCTGTACTTGGAGGAGAGTTATGCTGATGGGAGAACCTGTGCAAGAGAAGACTTTGAATTAAAACTGAATGTGGCAATATTTGACGTGTTAAGTGCATTAGAAAACCACCTAGGCTGGTCTTTCAGGAAATAGAAAAGATGATGCTCTAGGTATTTGCCATTTCTGATTTCCATTATAACCATCAACGCTGGATTAAAGGCAATGTTGGATGCTTCTGTTCAAATTACTTAGCCTGAAGCAGTTAATTATGGTTTTTAAATTGTAATCATTAGGTGTCAGAGCCAACACTTTCTAAGACAAATGTAGTTGTTCACACTTCTGCAGAAAGTACTGCTCCAGACTGCTTGTTGACTCTGTCAAACACCACTGCCTCTTTTCCCTCTCTGAGGGTTGTCTTGGCAATCTTACAGTGTAAAAACCTTCACCTTTAGAAAGCATACATTTTGCAGAAAGTCAACACAATACAAGAAAAGTCTGAAGCGTTCTTTAGACTGTGTCCTTATTCACCACGAGCTGACCAGACATGAGTTAGTCACTACTGAAATGAATTTTCAAGTTCTGAGTGTGTAAATATTATAGAGGTTTTATAAACATGCTCTATTTTCAGGTACTACTGTAAGCAGTTTGTGCATAGCTGTATTCTTAGCAAAATCACTTTGCTCATTGTTCAAGAAAAGGGCACTGTCCATCTTTTAGGACAGCTTCCTGGAAGAGAGAGTTGTATTTTTATTTCATTATACTGACAGCTAAATGTATAAAGCTTCACACATCAAGGTGAGATAAAAGCTCTTACTAAATGTAAAGGTAAACTAAATACCTGCTCTGATGTTATATGACAAAAGATAACAATCATGTTCAACAGCATTTGTGCCCTAGGTATGTTTTCAGCAAGGATTCCTATCTTTAGTATAGCTGTTAATATGAAGGAAAAGGGAAAAGGAAAATAAAATAATTCCACACTGTCAGTTTCTCAGGTTTTCCTACAAGGAATGAAAAGCAGGTAATCACTGTGGTGGGGTCTCACCTGAAATTACAGCACTATGGTGTAAGACATCCACAAAGATTGGTAATGCTTTAAGGGACAGAACAAATGATGTATGAAGTCCAAACTGCTGTTTGCTTTGTCTTAGATGTTGTAGGGAAGAAGTAAGAAATCTGTAGCTCAGTCATTCCTGGCAGGCAGTTGTATCTCTGCAAATACTTTCTCCAAATAAAAGTCTCCCTATAAATGTCTTCTCCAGTAGTTAAAGGAACACCACACCCTGACTCGTTATGTATTTTCTGACATAACTGTTAAAGCTTTAAGCAGTGTAACCGTGCATAGTTTTATTATCTATAGGAGTACATTACTCACCAAAAGACACCACAAACTTGACTAAGCCTGGTTGTGACTGTGCAGACCACAGTGTCTTGTGCAGAGCAGCCTATTAGCTTCACACCAGCTGTGGTAAGAAGAGTAGAACACTGTGTCCAACCACTCTGGGCTCCCTTGAGTGGAGGCATTTGCACGGACCTGCTCCCTGGTGGCCCTGCAAGTATAGCTTGTAGGGGACGCTCCTGTAGCAGTGAATTCCACAGCATCCTTCTGAAATTTCAGATTTCCAACCCTGAAGGTCCTCTGGAATTTGATGTTATGAGAGGTGTAGTGGGAGATCTTCATCTGTGTCATTGACTTGTGCATTTATTTTTAACCTTAGGTATCACAGTGGTCTCTTTCTTATGGTCAAGATAATGTTCTTTGTAAGCTTACACTCTGTGTTATCTGACACCTATCTATACTTTGTGCTTTTCAGAAATCCTTCCAATGTTTTTATATTGAAGTGACAAGCACTGTGCCAATTATTCCGCACAAGGCTGCATCACTGACCTCACTTGTGCCACAACTTCTCTTTTAAAGTGGAAGATCTTGTAAATCTGCAACAATGCTACCCATTGGCTATAAATGGGACTATGTGTCTCTTAGTGTGTGTGTATATGATTAATTAACAAGGAAACCATAAAGGAAACTAATGAATCTGAGGTCCTTGTTTTTTCTGTAGGACCAATAAACTTTACATTGTCTTGTATGCAATTTCTTACTCAACAGAGAATCACAGAAAATACCTGGTTGGAAGAGACCTGAAAGATCATCCAGTCCAACCCTCAACCCAGCACTGAAGGGTCAGCACTAAGCCATGTCCCTAGACTCCGTGTCCACACACTACTTAGACACCTCCAAAGACGGTGACTCCACCACTGCCCTGGGTAAACCATTCCAGTGTTTGATAATCCTCTCTGTGAAAAATATTTCCTAAATTCCTTAACACATATTTGTAAAACTCCCAGAATTCCCAACCCCCTTTCCCACCTTGCAAAATGGGATCCACAGGAGTATACAGGATTTTCCCTTAGGCAACCAGTACTGGAAATTAAATAAGACTTGAGATCTTTGTATCAGTAGAACAAAAGTGGATTCCAAAACACTATATTGAGCCTGTTCCATAGGGAGTAGTCAATTAGCTATAGCATTAAAATGAGATTAAAAGAAGTTTAAAAAAATAAAAAATGAACCACAAAAACATTTTGTGATTGGACTAAACATAAAATTATATAGAATGGTTGGGTTTTCCTAAATGTCATTAAGTTGTGTGTGAATGTAGCAAACCAATTAGATAAAATTAAATTTCAAGCCTGATTGACTTTTAAGTATTCAATTTGAACACTGCATTCTGTGTTTATTGCATTGCTCAGGAAACATCTAGAAACGGCTGTTGAATCAAGGAATTGAATGAAAGTTACACTGTCAATAGCCTAGCTGGGGTTTCCGTGAGAGCATGATGGTAGTTCTGCTTTATTTAGCACAATTAAATGCTGAATATCCACAGAACACAGAACTGTAAGTCTGATAAAGGACACACTGGATGCTGGAGAGCTGTGGCATTTACAACTGGATAACACAGGCAGATAACGAGATGTTTGATACCACTGAAATCATAACTCTGAAATATATAACAATACTAACCCACGAAGATGGAATATATATCACAAAATATTAGAGGATAATTCAAATCTGCACAGCAATCTGCTTTTCATTTCAAGTGTCAGGCTATGGAAGCTGTAACTTATCCAGGTATTACTCACATGGGAAATAACTACAAATTTAGTACAATGCGTGGAACAAAAAAAAACAAAACCAAATCCACATGAGAACAACAGGAATAATGTAATGTCCTCTCTCTTCCTACCCTCTTTGTCTATAAGAAAGTAAAGGACTTCTCTTTGAAAAACGTGTTCACTACTTGTAGAGCATGGGAAAAGCATATTGCTGCTACATGGGATGTGCGTACTGGAAAAATGCATCCTAAGAGCAAGAAGATAGCTATCTTCACAGAACTCACAGAATTAACCGGGTTGGAAAAGACCTTTGAGATCACCAGTCCAACCTATCACCTAACACCTTCTAATTAACTAAACCATGGCACTAAGTGCCCCATCTGGTCTTTTCTTGAACACCTCCAGGGCCAGGGACTCCACCACCTCCCTGGACACCCCATTTATATCCAACCTCAGAATGATCTGTTCCATTATCTTGCTTGGCACTAATGTCAGGCTGACAGGTCTGTCATTTTCTGGGTCCTCCTTCTGACCCTTCTTGTGGATGGGCACCACATTGGCCAGTTTCCAGTCTCCAGGGACCTCTCCAGTGAGCCAGGACTGTTGATAAATGATGGAGAGTGGCTTGGCCAGCTCATCCGCCAGCTCTCTCAGCACCCTAGGATGGATCCCATCTGGTCCCATAGAGTTTTCCCAAGCAAGAAAGAGTAGCATGTGCTTACCCCCGCGTTCCCTCTGTCTTTAGCCTTCCTTTACCACCCTGAGACAAAGCAAAGAGTGATGTTACACAAAGTGCTTCATTATGGGCTGTATGAACCAGGGCTACTGTCCCCTGGGCTAAAGGTGTCATTACTGCAGTTCATGATGCATTTGATGCTCTGAGAAATGGGCTTTGGACCAGAGGGAGAAAAGACGAGAAAAAACCTGTCTTGGGGATGAAAGGTTGAGACAATATTTCATATTAATATTGTTTCTTTGTGCTTTTTATGACAATTCTGCTCCCAGTCAAAGGTCAGAGTTTCCCATTATCCTGTTAAAGCATTGTCAAAGCCATGGTAAAAAAAAAATCTGATTTTTATTTTTAATTTTTCTTTTAATAGTGACAAAACAGAACAGCTAAATTCAAAACCAAAAAACCGCCACCACCAAAAATCCAAACAAAAAAAAAAATCCCCAAACCACCACAACAAAAAATCCCCAAAACAAACATTTCCCCCCCAAGTAGATCCCTTTTA
>VWYK01129151.1:2141-16478 GCA_013399775.1 Semnornis frantzii | reverse complement strand
TGCAGACAGACACAAGCAATTGTCTAAGAACTGGAGGTGCAGTTCCTTAAGTCTGTGCTTCTCAACATTTCTATTTTTGTACCTGCCCTTGTTATCTTCTCCCAGGTGTTTCTCCCATGCAGCTTCCCAGAGAATCTGTAAAACTTCTGGATAAGGCTGCACACATGACTGCAAACCTTCAGGGTTTGTTGTANACATGACTGCAAACCTTCAGGGTTTGTTGTAACATCTTAAAGGAATAAACTTGGGAAGTCATGTATTAGAAGATCAGGTTTGTACCTGTGCTTAAATCTGTGTTATTTAAAACCATTATTTAAGTGCAGACTGAATCTTTTTTGGCAGTTTTCCCCATGTTTTGTCAGATTTATGCACCTTAAGATCATTCTGTTTCCTGCTATCAGATAGCTATCTACAAGAATTGCCTTGAAGTCCCACTACAGTGCTGATGTTGGTTACGCCAGTCAAAGAGGCATGAATTCATTCTGACTAATGATGAACACACTGATGACCTTGGAATTCTTGGATGAGCATAAAAATAGGCAAGCTAAGTTCCCAGAGGATGAATCTTTTATGGATAGTCTGGAAAACAGTGACTGTTTAGTGATACTGAGTTATTCCTCTGGCCTTGCTGGTGGAGTGGAAAATATTTCTCAGAGGCAAAAGGACTGTTTGTTTACTCAACATTATGTGGCCAACTTTCATCTACTTTTCCCAGCTATAGATGGGTTGTTAAACTCACACTTGGCAACAGTTAATGTGAAGATGTTTGACAGTCACTGGAGAAATCTATTCAAGAGGGAAAATATTAGCTTAATAACAGGACTTCATTATGTCTTATAAATATTTAGCAGCCTTGTAGTTCAGCAAAATAACAAGCTGAGCTATTTATTCCATTTTTGTCACTGTAATTTTTGAAAGGACTGACTAAAAAATATGGTATATGTGTCCTCAGGAATAGATCTTTGTAGCCATAGCATTAAATGTCCATTCCATCCTCACTAACCCATGGAAATATCATTTAAGTGGCTAAGAAGCAATTGTGTTGCCTACTGTATTTTTTGCCTCAGAATCACAGGAAGAGTAAACTTGCTATGTCAATCTTGATTCTGTTTAACCACAGCCACAAACGTTTGCTCTCTGTGAGGTCTCTGATAACATGTACCTACTCAAAGTTTTTCATCCAGCCTTAAAAGCTGGGTCCAGATGATTTCTGAGTTCCTGAAAAATTGTCTTAGCAAGTTGAGTGGCATTGTATGTATTAGCTACTAAGGTGAAAAATTTACCGTACCAATGAAAGCTTTCCATGGGGCAAAAAGTGAAGAAAAGATCCTAGCAAATCCTGAATGACTCCAGCAACCATTGGTCAAAGCTTATAGCTATAGAACACAACAAAGGCTAAATATCCCAGCAGATACTTAGGCTCAGGCCGTCCAAGGTTTAGGCTAACCTAACTACCTAAGGCTGTGTAGTGAGATCCTAAATTTGTAGTTGAAGGCAGTTGTAACTTTAGCTCACTTCTTTCTTTCTCTAATATGGTATAAGAAATGTATATTTAACGAAAGCCACCACAAAAGTCTGTAGTTGAATGGAACACCTGGAATACTGTCTCCAGCCCTGGGCCTCCCAACACAAGGACAGGGACTTGTGAAGTGGATCCAGAGGAAGACCATGGAGATGATCAGAGGGCTGGAGAACCTCTACTATGAAGACAGGCTGAAAGAATTGAGGCTGCTCAGGCTGGAGAAAAGAAGGGTCCAGGGAGACCTTATGACTACATTTCAGTGTCTGAAGGGCACCTAGAAAAAGGTTGGGGAAGGACTGTTTAGAAGGGCTTGTAGCAACAGGATGAGGGCCAATGTTTTTGAACTAGAGAGGGTAGATTTAGGATGGACATAAGGAGGAAGTTTTTTACAGTGAGTGGTGAAAATAGTGGAACAGGTTTCCCAAAGGTGTGATTGAGGTCCCATTGCTGCAGACATTCAAGATCAGACTTGGTGTAGCCCTGGGCAGCCTTCTCTAGTTCAAGGTGTCCCTGCTGAATGGAGAGGGGTTGGACAAGGTGATCCTGGAGGGTCCCCTCCAACCCAATGCAATCTGAATTTGTGATGGGTTGCAGTTTTGATACTCTGATACAACATTGTGCCTTCCACAGCCTGAATTTATAGTAAATAACATCAGGTCTGATAGTTCGGTCAAGGAGAAAGATAGGTGCATGAAGTTTCCTTTCCTCTCTTATACGAAGCATGCATTTCAAGGAGCAGGGCTAGGATAATAGAGCCTTTCCTTGGCACCTTTTGCATTTCAGTTGCTGCACTGTCCCTTCCTCTTCTCGTCACTCTGTGCTCCACTTACACAAAACAGCTGCATTCATCTTTGTTGTTAATGCTTTGCTTGCCTTCTCCCCCCTAATTATGACAAGAAGTATTTCCTTCCATTTGCACTTTAATTCAGGCTGTTCTAGGGAGCCCTGGGAGGACCAGATCAATGCAGAAGAGTGGCTCTACTGCCGTCAAACCAAGCACGTTTTCATTTCTGCATTGAGAGACATCAGAGAGAAAGATATTTTGGGCTAAATAGCTACATTCAGAAGATAATTGAAGGACTTTTTTTTTTTTCTCCATTATGGGACACTGCAGAAATGTTATTTTTGTCACTACTGCAGAGACTTTTCTTGTAAAGAGTAACTGACATATTGAAGGACTTAAAGCTAGTTCAGAGGTGTTGGATACTTTGTAGCAATCTGCAGTGATAAAGTTTTTTTCTTTTAGGAAGTACTCAGTAACAATCTTGCTGAAATAAAATGTCTCAGTCTGTGCAGTAGTAGGATTAAAGTCAAAGGACTCTCGCTTAGAGCAGGCTGTGATGACTGTATAATAATTTGGCTTTGTTACTTAGGGATAGAATTACCTTACACAGAGACAGTAAAGCAAGCATTTGTGTGAAATTACGCCCCTAGTTTTGAGTTTGGGTGCTCAGACACACCTTCACTTTGCAAATGGTAGGAGCAGTTTGGTATTTCCTAGCATTCTCCTTTGTATCCCACCTATGGTTGGCTGTCACCCTTTCACCTGTGCTAGCAGGGCTGGGCTCCTTGTTTGCTTCAGTTCACATCTCTCACCTGGTCAGCTTTGAGCTGACCTGGATGATCTCACTGAAGAGATCTAGTTCTGGTCTGACTCTGGTAACTAGCATAAGAAGTCATATAATATTTTCTGCTGTATGTGGAGCCACAAAGCATAAGACTGCTCTTAAATTATTTTGATAGCTTGACAAAACTTCCATTGTAAGGCAGGTGTTTAAGCAGAGCAGAATCTGGAAACTTCCCTTATTGTAAAACTTCTGTGATGCCTTAAAGCTGTTGTCAAACAGTACAGGTATTTCTGCATTATCAGGAAACTTGTGTTCTTTCAGAATCGTTTTTATAGAGGCCCACTGAATCACATGTTAGGTAGTGAGAATATAAAACTAATTAACTAGTGATACTGTTTCACTGGGGTCTTATACAAGTAGGGACTCCCAGGTCCACAGCCTGGGAGCGAATGCTAAATAATTTTTCAAAGTTCCCAGCTGCAAGCTCCTCAAGTCTCAATCTGTGTTTTTCTGGCTTTGATTTAATTTTGAATTATTTTTCTGAGGATTTACAAAAATAGTTTCTAATAGCAGCAGCCACAGCCAGTTCTAAACGTGATTAGTTTGTATGTTAAGTCCTCTCTGAGTTCTCAGGGGAAGCAGATAACACAGGGTCTCTCTCACTTGAGCATTTTTTGAATGCATAAAATTCTACTATTCCCATTTATTTATATTTTAATCCAACAGCTCTGCTAAATTAGGAGCAATGATCTCTGTCCTACTCTTGCTTTTTTAATGCCTTGAAATCGGCTTTAACAGAAATCATCTGCTAGAAACTGCAGCTGAGAGCAGTTGAGCTGCCACAGAGGGAGCCTCCTTAGTGGACCCCTATGATGTCAGGATGCATCGAGACAGGCAGAGAGGAGGGTAGGAATCCAGCTCAGTCCTCAGACAGCACTGCCAGGTACCACTTCCCTGCAAGCAGCTCCGGAGCGTTTTGCCCTTTTCCTCCCACAGCAGAGCAGAGCCCCTGGCTCTCCCTCTTATCTGCCTGCATGAGGACCCAGCAGTGCCCCAGTGAGTCCAGTGGGGCACACAGTGGAGAAAACTGCAGTAGCAGTGGGAGTTCTGGGCTCTCACCGGGTTCAGATTCAGACAGCAGCGGGGTTGTGTGTGGTGGTGGTGGCATGAGAGGCGTCCTGTCCAGATACTGGAGCTTGGAGAGTCTTCACTCTGCCACAGGTAAGTGGCTGAGGGTTTTTTTGTTTGTTTGTTTTCTCTTTTTTCCTCAACTGTTCTTTGATATTGCACTGACCTTGAAAAACCAAATCCAACCTAGAAAAACCATATAATTTGGAAATCCAATCTCTTAGTCAGGAGAAATAACTAAAACATCCCGTGTTTGCCAGTTGTATGCCTTGCAGACCTGCAGCTAAAACAAAATTACTTAGACCCTAGAAGTCAAAAGGTGAGAACTAGGTTCTTAATAGCTTTGGCAGCAGTGCTTAGGCTTCCATCTGATTAAAGTTGTCCTTTCCTATTGGAACAGCCTTTCTTATTTCAGCTTAATTATACAGAGCCCACCATTAAAGAGGACATTCCTCTGTGTAAATTCCAGTGTAGAGTATTGCTGCCTTTAGAAAATGTCCAAGTGCTGTGCAGCAGATGAGGGCTAGGCAGGTTTGCACTGATGCATACTGAAGGCAGTTCTCTGACCCAGTTGCTCGAGTTTAGTTTCTGTTTTCCCATTCTTTATTTAATTCCTTTTTGAACAAGAAATATTTGGGATATGTCCATATAACCTGGATTTGTTCTGGCTCAGCCTGCCTGGACCCGACATTCTAGTTTTTAATCACTGCTGTGCTTGTGTAGTATTTGGATGTTTGAACTGCAAGCATGGGAAAGAAGCTTCCTTTTTCCTAACTGGTAAGAGCAAAAGGGCCTGGTAATTACTTTCACGGCCAGCTACTGCTGAGCTGTTCTGTTTGTTTCTTGTCTGTTGCTATTTAGAGAGATTTTCAGTAGAGCTACAGTAAATTAGTTCCTCCCTTAGATAAATTCAGACAAGTGCCTTCAAGTCTACCAGTGACTGCCATTTCCTTAGTAAAAATACTCAGTGCTACCAGCTAGAGGCAAGGCATGAGGAGAATTTTAGGTGTAGTTCTGTGTAATCTGCTGTAGTACAGTATATTTTTAATTATTGAAAGGTCTTGTAATTCCATCTGCTAGTGTAGATTTGGAGCTGCTTAATAAAACCTCCACTATTGCTCTGAAGTCCTCTGCTGAAGTGAGATCAACTGCACTATCATACTGAGGAGGACTACAGCAGAATGGCCAGCCTATCTGGCTTTCCAACCCCCACACAAGAACTTTTAGGTGGCCAAGACACAATAAACACCTACAGTGTGGCCTCAGAGTCCAGGGGCAGGAAAAAATGCTGAGGGTGAGACCAGGCCATTGGTGCTCTGTACTGGGGAAAGATCTGGGCTGCAAATGCAAGGGGATACAATTCTGCATCTTGGTAGCATCTACTGGCTCATTTTGTCCTGTAATTCAATGGAATTCAAATAATCCCCAGCATAGCTCTGACACTGACATGAAGTAACCCTGACATGGAATCTCTTTCAGACCACTACTCAGAATTTCACACAGGGCAGTAGTGGTAGCTTGGTTTCCTCTGTCTCAGAGGATTTGTTGTCAGCTGTCCTCCATGGATGCGTTCTTGAGCTTAATCAGGGCAATCAAACAAATTACATACAATAATATGGAAGAAGTAAGGTTGAAAACTTTCAAGCTAAGCCTATTTCTAAATGTTCTTTCATTTCCACAGTATTCTTCCAAAGGCTCTGAGGCATGGCAGCATCTTTTGGATGCTTAACAGGAAACACATAGATGAAGGCGAATTGAATAGAAAAGAAAATGGTGTGGAAAAAGTCTAAGGATAGGAAAAACCAAATTAAATTTCATGTAGTATTGATATAGCAATAAGATAATAAGAGTGGATTACTTAATTTCAGGCTCCTTGCCGCCTCAAAATACTGTGATTGGTATCTTACGGACAAAAAAATCTCTGAGCAGTTTTGCCTCTAACTGCTAACAAAATTCAGGTCAGAATTAGGATTAAACCTAGAGAGCAATGCGAAGAATCATAGAATGTCAGGGGCAGGAAGGGACCTCGAAAGATCATCTAGTCCAACCTCCCCTGCCAGATCAGGATCACCTATACCAGATCACACAGGAACATGTCCAGGCAGGTTTTGAATATCTCCAGAGAGGGAGAATCCACAACTCCCCTGGACAGCCTGTTCTGGGCACCTCCCAAAGTATTTTATTTTGCTTTGGTTCTTACTTTATTGGTATTTTATTTTTAAAGTATTTTCTTTGTTTCGTTGATTAAACTAAGGCAGCTGTAGTAGGAGAACTACTCACCAATGCACTTTCAGAGGAGTGAGTCAAGGTTTGTTTAAAGCATGTGCTAAATAACTTTTTTGAGTGGTAAAGTTTATTAAGATGCTCAAACCCAACAAGCCAATAGAGGCAATAGCAGTTGTCAGTGCATGAGAGTAGTGGTAACTAGAGAGCATGGCAATGTCCCCACCTTGGAGGAGAACAGAGTTTCCTGTGTCTGGGCATGTGTCACGTCAAGAAGTTGGGGGGAAAAAGTACAAACAGTGTGGAAATGCTATGAGCTACCCGATAGTGCATTAAAAAGGGCTGAGAAAGCTGCATAAAAAAAAAATTAATTCAGACTTAAATGAAGCAAAAAATTCTACTGTTTTTTAATGTTAGTCCATGGCATTTTTTATCTAGATGTCAATATACATTACATTAGGTGAGGTGGTCCTCCTCTCTGAGGCTAAATATAAACACGAAGAGAGAATGCTTTGCAGTTCCACCAAGCTCTCCATTTGAGGATGCCAGAGAACTTCACAAGCATCAATAACGCTCGCAGAGAGCCAGAGAGGCTTTCGAAGTTTGATTTAGGATAGAAAAAGAGGTACATACAGTTTAGTACTTGGATAGTAGTCTTGCTGTTTTTACATATGAACAGTTTCCAAGTGCTTGGCTGGTGCAGTGCCCCAGTGAGAAAATTACTGGGAGCTGGATTTGCTCAGCAGTTCTGAAAATCAGGCCTTAAGTATCTCAAGTGGACAAAAAGAAATGAGGCATCCAAATGAAAGGTCAGCTGTGATGGTCTTCCATCAAGTGATCCAATGGCACTGTGGGTACATTAATCCCAGATTCCTAAGCAAGACTGTGTAGCCCAGGCTCACGCTACCTATATCCCATTCAGTGTTGTTGTACAGCTCAACTGAAACATTTGTTTCTTTGAATGCTTGCAGGTTCAAGCTTGTAAGTAGGTCTCTGCTTTTCCAGCTCCTTCGTTGCAAGTCCAATCTTGACCTCATTAATAATTCTGTTTATTCTTTTACTTAGCCAAGTTAGGAAGGATGAGAGAGCAAAGAAAGGTAGGGAAGAAGGGAATCACAGCTTGATGGAGTAGTGGTTGCCATAGTTTCCCAAAGAGATCCTCTGTGTGTTTGTGCATACGTAGCAACTGAATTACATGGACTACACTCCAGTGTACATCTGCAGTTTTGTGGCTCCTAATAATTAAATATGCTCATCTACTGACTTTGGGAACATGATCTTTAAACAAACAAGAAAACACAGAGTATGGATGGGGAGTGTTTGTTGTATTTTTTTTTTCTTAAGCTCTGAACGAAAAGAAAGATTTAAAAAAAATTTTTTTTTTTTTCCTCCCCAACTCATTCACTTCATTATTGTGGTTGATGAGTGATCTAGTACTGGGACTGTGGTAAATGCTTTACATCTTTCTTGCTTGGCAAGAGGATTTTTTCTGAGGTTGCTCTTTTTCCTTTTTCTTCGCCTACCCCTGCCTTTTTGGTACTGGTCTCTGCAGCTGTGTTCATGGACTGCTGTGCATAATCCCACTGACCCTTCTTTCTCCAGGGTCACATACTCAGCAGGAGTTAGAAGTCACACAACAGGAGATTGAGTTAAGGTTCAAAGTGTTTCAGAATGCTTCCAAAGTAGGGAAAAAAATGTAGTCCCTCAAAGCATGCACTGCAGCATGTTAATGTTATATTTCACCCTTGACAAATGATAAGCTAGGATGCTTCAGCTGCATTCATTGATTGCATTGGAGCACATCCGGTGTGTTTTCCCCCCTTCCTATATTTCCTGCATCACCTGCCAGAAAATTTCCACTCATCTTCTGAACAATTAATCAATTAATTAAAAAGATGCAATGATCCATGCTAAATTGACTTTTATTTTTCTTTCTGTGTGGATTTATTTGTAATGGTGACTGATCCAGTTTAAGTAAACCTAAGGGAGAGTTTGAACTTTTGAGGAAGAATTACAAGACTAATATTTCTTGGCTGAACTAATGAACTGCTCTAATGCTTAAGTAAAGATTTCCTATTTGAAAATACATCTTCCTAATAATATTTTGAGTGTTGCTGAACTGTGACTTGGCATCATACTCAAATATTGAGGACTTCTATGTTAATAGTGGTTGAATTCACTCTAGTGAATGCAGCCTCAGTACACTGAGGACTTCTTTTATGACACCTTTTAAGACTGTATTTCCTTGAAGGTATAGTTACCTTCAGAGTGGCCTTTCAGATAACAATTCTTTGGATATAGCCATACTCCAGTTGCTGTTATTTTTCTAAATAGGAGTGAAACAGGTTTAACCCATCAGCATCACAGTTCTTGCAGCAGAAAAATTGTATGGTCCAAGAGAGTAATTGGAAAGCAGAATCAGATGGTACCATGAAGCCTACCTGATGCTTCCTTTCTTTAACTCTGGGTATACATGCAAAGGCTTGGAGTAACTTTTGAGTATGCCTGTTCATTTGTGTTATCTGGAGCTACTTCATGTAGATGCAGAAGAGCAGACTATGACGTTTGCTGGCAAGTTGTGTGTATGCCAAATGGTCTTGAAGGATATGTATAATTGTTGCCTACATGATGAAGCTTTACTCTTGCTGCTTAGCAGTTGGCTAGATTAAACAATATAGGTAAAAATCATGCCTTTTATTTTTGATGGGGATGTATCCTTTAATTTACTAAGCTTGGCTGTAACTAATCTTATTCCCTATTAGAGTCTTGTTCTCCAATTCGTCTGAATCATGAGGAGTATCTTTGAAGGATTAGAGAACTATAGCCTGCTTCCGAGGGCCAGTAATTATCTGTGGAGGTTTCTAATGTAATTATAATCTTGTTTTATCTCAAAATCCCTCATAGTCTAAGGTTTGTTAAAAAAACTAACTAGTTCAGTAATTTGTTTAAAAGTGCCAGGGACAAGCTGGGTGCACCAGGTTGCACAAGATACTGTTCTGAGCAAGCCCAAAGTCTGAAAGTGAGCTGTCTTCCTGAGTACTAAATGCTTTTGGTGGCTGTGACATTCAAACAAAGTTGCTGTTAAAGGTGGCGTGGCTGCATATGAAGGCAACACATTAATAGATAGTACACGGTTAACTGTCTTGGATTACATTGTGTGAACCTATGAGCCTTGGCAGCTGTCACTAACAATATACCTCAGGGTATGTTTGTCTAACAGGTATAGAACTTTGTTGTTATTCTTAGTCCTTTCTAATCAAAGAGCAAGAGATTCTCTGAACTATGATGTTGGCTCATTAAGAGCTCAAATAACTTTTTTTTTTGTTTTTTTACTTCCATGGTTTATAGACAAAGAGTAATTGTTTTGCTAGAGTAACTGAGCCATTTCCAAATTGTGCTTTGAATGAAGGAGTGCTTATGGAAGCTTTGAGGCATCAGCCACATTCATAGGGTCCTGTGTCCTCCCATCATGATGTGGACTGGCAGGTAGTAGTAGCAGAACAGGAGGCAATGCATGTGTCAAAGGCAACTGAGTATGCAAAGAAACAAAGTCCACACCAGTTGTTCTTTTGAACCCTGTTTTTATCTGTATTTGATTGTGTGTTTATATACAGCCATTCAGTGGTTAAGCTTATAAGATTCCATGTATCCATGTGTGAAAACTGAGTTTTCTTGAAAATGAGCGCTTCAAGGTTTGGGCTCAAATCTCTTTATCTACCGATGGATAAAGATAAAGTTTCTTTCAAAACCATTCTTAAGGGATCTACTAAATGTCCAAATAAAAAATAAATTGAAATCAATTTCAAATGTACTGTTAAGATATTTGGTACAATCTTGTTGCACTGGAATGTAAATTACGTGTGAGCATTCATAAAACATCTTTAGAAAGGTTTCGTGTGGACAATGTCAGGAAAATGCAGAGCTTTTTTTTTTTTTAATTTTCTTTAAAAAAAATGTTCAAAATGAAATATTGCAGTGAGGTTATAGAACAAATCAAGATAAGACTAGTTATGTTTTCATAACAACTGACAGAGAGATGTATTTCTACATGGGAGTGAAGCAGCAAGAATTTCTTTTGCCTAATGAAAATTGTTTCCATAAGATAGTTTTGAATTAGCCTAATGCAAAATGATCTGAATGGGCAGGATAAAGCTGCCTGTGCTCTCTTTCTCTCTCTACCAATGAAATCTTTCCTTGCTAGGTGTTAAAGACCCTCAGCTCAGCATCAACCAAGATCATCACTCAAATGTGCATGCAAAAAGACCTACTTGGCATTCGAAAACCGTAGTTCATATTCTTTTAATAAGAAAAGGAAGACTACAAACAGTATTTATGCACTAATTGGACATGACTCTCTGTTCTTGGAGCTGTCATTCATGTTATTCTTTGTAGTGATGTTAAGAAAAATTAAGGCACATACAAGTTTGGAGGAGGAATATTACAGCAAGGTGCTGAAGGCAGAAGCAAGGCAGCTGTTCAGTTTCAGTTATTCAGTAGTCCTGCAGAAGGCAAAATTGTTCATGTGGTTCTTGTGCAGATTTTGTAGTATGCATGTATTAAAAGTGTCTCCAATTCTGATGATGCAGAGTGACGTTGGGGAGGGCGGGGGAAGAGAATAGCATGAATTCTAGAGCTTTTTTTCTGAAGCATTGAGTAGTTTGTCAGCTGGCTCAGCTCCTGCTGACTTGCCTGGTGCTCTGGCAGGAGGGCACTGAGCAGGGCTATCTGTCAGCTTGAGGTCACTGATGGTACATCCTGCTCAAGTCAAAACCCTACCCTGCATGACTGAAAGAAGCTTTGACAATAAACCTTTTAAGAGAGTTTATTACGAAAACAGAGCGTTACTAATACCCTGAAATAAGTGGATTTGGGTCAATTTGAAATGTGGCATTCTTATCAACCTTAAAAACCTGAATAAATTAAAAATATGTAGAAACCATCTGCACTGAAACTTGTTGAATGGATCTGTCAGCTCTCTTTAAAGAGAGCAAAATAATTTATTTGGGGCTATTTCTGGTCTCAGTTCTGAGATTCACCACAGTCTCTCTACTGCTGTAAATCTAGGACCCAACCGTCCTGTTTCATGCTGTCTTAATGTGCTCTCCACGGGCTGAACTCTGTGAGGACTGATCAAGCCCTCTCCTCCATACTTATGGTCATAACTCACCTGTGTTCATCCTGGTTTTTCTGCCTCATGTTAGAGCATATACTGGACACCTGGCACTTCCACTTGGCCTCCAAGTACCACTTGATCATTGCTAAGCTACCGGAGGAAGCCTCCAAAGTAATGTTACGTAGGACAGTTTATGCATTTTTCAGGCAGCCACTTATGCTGCTCTGCTTTAGATAACTCTACTGATCTGGACTATTTAGGTTTCTGAAGAAAAACTATATACTTCCAAGGCTAAGATAAAGAAATGTCACAGCTTTTCAAGCCTGTGATTTGATCCTTAAACAGAAATATTTAAAAATCCACTGAGTTAATAATGGGGAATTCATTAGTTTTCATTCATCTAAATTGTTCTTAATATATCTGAAATCATAAATGTAGATGAATGTGAACACTGCTGGGCTGGTTCCCAAAAGACTGGACAAATACAAGGAATTTTTTGGGGAATGAAGATAGCAGAATGCCTTTGGTCCTCTTCCTCTTAGGCACTCGCCTTTGTTTTTCTGTTTTCATTTTTAACAAAAACATCTCGTTTGCTAAAATTTTTCACTTGCAATAAAAATGAAAGTTGAGGACTTCTGTGTAGTGTATTTGTTTGCATGTTAGGTGTTTTTTGGTGGTTTTGTTCTTGTGTTGTTGAGTTTTTTATGGGAATATAGTGGAAATAAAGGGAAGAGGAGAATAATTCTGTCTACTTGTCAAATAATTTGCCACCTATTCTTGTGTTTTACATTTCCATTAGGGCTTCCATTGATGTGGAGTGGCACCAGTGCTTTAACTTTGCATCAGACTGTGACCTAGTTCCTTTATCATGCTGAGCAGAGGAGGTGTAGTTCCTCAGTGCTCAGAAGAAAATGAGCCTTGGCTATGTGCAAGCTGTATGCAAAGGAGAAAAGTAATTTCTTCCAAACGCTTCACAGCCTCTACATATGACAAAGGTTTTAAATGGCAGCTTATGTGGTTCTCTGTGCTGGCATTGATCCTTTTCTCTGATCAGGCAGCAGCGGGGGATGGAAGCTTCCCCCTGCACCGCTGTACTTCACAAGAAGGCTAACTTGTATTACTGATGGTGATTTTCTTTAATCATGCTCTTATTTCTAGAGTCTTAGAGTATGGAAGCATCCTTTGCAGTGGGCTGTTTCTGAAAACTTCATCTACTGTAGAAACTTCTAGTTTTGCATCAGGACTTCTAAAGCAGGTCTTCCTCCCATGCTGAATCTCAAAATGGTTTAGGAACCTGCAGAGACTGTCTAGACACATCTTGCTAGAAACAGGATCACCTAGAGTGAATGGCCAGTTGAGTTTCAAATATCTCCAGGCATGGAGACTCCTCTCTGGGCAACTTGTTCCAGGCTGCAACCACCCTTGCAGTAAAAGAAATTTTATGTTTGAATAGAATGTATTGTATTTCACTTGGTATCCATTTCTTCTTGTCCTGTTTTTGGCCACCACTAAACAGAGTCTGGTTCTCTCTTCTGCAACCCTTCCATCATACACATTGACAAAATCTCCCTGAGCCTTCTTTCTCCAGGCTGAATATTCATAGCCTCCTCAGATTCTCTCCTCCGATGCCTTAATCATGTCTGGCCTTTTACTGGACCCACTCCAGTACATCTGTATTTTCCTTGCAGTCTTATTTGCATTGGCTGTCACCTGAGTCCTGGCTGAGTTTAGTATGCTGGAGTGTTTTGAGTCCTAACCACCTTAATGATCATCCTTATCCCTGTGGGTAGCAGAGCAAGTGGTATCACAGAATCACAGTACAGTAAGGACTGGAAGGGACCACTGAAGATTATCGAGTTCAACCCCCCTGCTGAAGCAGGACTACCTAGAGTAAATCACTGAACAAGTTCTGGCAGGTGAATTATGAAGGTAAATCTGTCAAGTGTTCTATTTGTCAAGCAGGAGGTTAAGTAGATGGCATTTTCTGAAAATGTGAAGAACTCATCATTGTCTTTAGTGCCTTGGTATTATGGGACGGAGTTTGCTGGCTGGTAGATCACTGTAGGCCTCACAATTTGCTTTCTATTGATTAGGTGAGCACATAGTTGGAGAGGAAGCTTTGTAAAGACAAGACAGGTTGGAGTGGCTTAATTGCAGCAGACCTTGGTTGTGCATTGGTGACATGCTGATACAGACAAAGTTTGATGCATAAAGATCTGAAATAGTGTTGATTCTTCCAGACTCTGATTGCACGGTGTGGGGTATTTTGTTTGCTTGTTTGTGAGGGCTTTTTTGTATGTGCACATACAAATGTACTTCCTAAGCATGCCAGTCAGAAGTGGGAGATGTAATATCTGGTTGGTGCTGGTTTTGTTATCCTGAGAGCACTGTCAGATACTAGTGGTGTATACCAGGCAAGACTTTGATGTGTATAGAAAAGGCATCTGATTACACAGTTTATGCAAAGGTGAAGCCTTGTCTGAATTATCTCTAGAAAGCACTGATGCTCTGTGCTCTTTATCAAGCCTTGTCTCTGATTTCTGTACAGTATACACTGGGACTCATTCAGCTTCTGTTTATAGTACTCAATAAGAAACAAGTTGTGGCACAGAAGGGACCTACCATATTGGACATAACAGGCTACAGTTCCACTGCTGCTGTGCTGTAATTATTAATCCCAGAAACTGATGTGAGAAACCAGTGTGCTTGTTAGAATGAACATTTATGAGTAAATTCCAAGGGTAGCTGAGTTTAGCATAGCATCTCTCAATTTTGAATCTCTT
>VWYK01129150.1:251-24174 GCA_013399775.1 Semnornis frantzii | reverse complement strand
TGTGAAAGGCAGTAGTGAATAGACTGGATTTAAGCTACCTACAAAGTAAAATGCCACTAAATCAATAGAGCTTTCTCAAACATTGATTAGGTAAGGCAGGGATACTACCTAACTGATAGGATTTTTTTTTCTTCAAAGATCCATAAATTTATGAACAAGGATTCACTGCAGGCTACTGCTTTTTTTTTTTTTTTTTTTTTTTTTTTTTTTTTCTTTTTTTTTTTNTTTTTTTTTTTTCCACTGCTTAAGTTAAACAGGCATTTGGTAAGTTTGAACATGTTCACTTGCTCTTTGAATAAAGTAACACCTGAATACACTTGCACACTTCTCAGCACCCACAAATCAATTACTTTGTGATGTGCTTCTGGATACTTGCACATCCATATTGGTTGCGTAGTAGTATACATTCCCTCTGTTCACCTTTTGCATCAGTGCACAGTGGTACATTTAGCCAGAAAGGACTGGTGGACTTGTGTCATTCCTGAGCTCAGAAAGCCCTGCTGGAGAACAATATTTGAAACGTATATTGAAAATGAGACAAGATTTATGGGATGTATTCAGTATGTTTTATTACTCATAGCTGGCATAATAGAGGAAGGGAACATTGGGGCAGTCAGAAGTCTTCATGTTTGTTTTGTGTCCAAAGAATAAAGTTATGCCTGTACTTAGTCCAGGTTTTGAAAGAGGTTATCTCTTTATTTTCAGTACTGCAGAATATAAGCTGGAGTTTACATCTGTTCTTGTTAACTCACCACGTTCTTTTAGCATGATTTTCTAACCTGCTTGGCCATTAGCCTGGCTGGCTACCAGGAGAATTTTCTAAATGTTAACTCCTATTGCTTCCACATGTAAGTTAAACCGCCTTTTCCCACAGTGGAGACAGCATGAAGGTTAGTGGTGTTTTCTTTTAGGGCAAGGGACTGCATATTTTGAAGTGAGTCAACACATACGAGTAAAGGAAGTAAATTTAAACTATTACTAACTTTTTGGGCTCTAATGTAATTTTTGCTGAAATCTTTCCTGGTTTTAAATCAGAGCTTTTTGTGCTCCTCTTCTCCAGGAGATTTAATAGTCTTCAGCATGCATAGCTATAGCTCCCCTTCTTGTTTCTGCATTTTAGTGAGGATGGACCTTCACAACTGCTTTTATTCCAACTAAGGATTTGGGGCACAGGAATTGTTCTTTTTTGCCTGGGAATAAATAAATAAAGTGGGAAATAACATGTAGGCTGCATACCACGTCTTATCACTGATCACTTTTTATATAGGTGGAGCCTAAATGTGGTTGAAGCCTGTGTTTTCCATCATGCAGCAAAAGAGGGGTGATGGTGAGTAGAACTGCTCTGCAAAGCAGAGTTCCAGTGTTACCACCCATTATGGGAAGCTGCATCCTTCTCAGGCCCTTATTTTCTAATTGTGATGGGTTTTTTAAAAGATTTTTGGTAGTAGGATGGGAGAATGAAAATAGTCCTCTTCCTCTGCAGAATTGAAGATTCATAGATTTGAGGATGGGTTTGGTTGGAAGGGATCTTAAAGATCATCTAGTTCCAACCCCCCCACACCTTCCACCAAACTGGGTTGCTCAAGGCCTCATCCAGCCTGGCCTTTACCACCTCCAGGGAGGTGGCATCTGTGACCTTGGTGGGCAGCTTGTTCCAGTGTCTCACCACCCTTAGTGTAAAGAGTATCTTCCTAGTACCTAGTCTAAATCTACCCTCTTCAAGCTGCAATCCATTCTCTTTCATCCGATCACTACAAGTCTTTTTACAAAGTCCCTTCCTGGCTTTCTCACAGGCTCCATTTAGGTACTGGAAGCCCCCTAAAAGGCTTCCAGATGCAGTAGTCCAGGTGGGGGGCTCAGGAGAGCAGAGTGAAGGAGGAGAGTCACCTCCCTTGCCTCACTGGTCACACTTGTTTTGATGCAGCCCATGATGTTGGCCTTCTGGGCTGGGCTGTGAGTGCAAGTTGCCAGCTCATGTCGAGTTTTTCATCATCTGGGCATGTCCAAGGCCTTTTCTTCAAGACTGATCTTGAGCTGTTCCCTGCTCAGTTTCTATTTCTGCTTGGGATTGCCCCGACCCAGGTGCAGGACCTTGCCCTTGGCCTATTGGACTTCATGAGGGCCTACCTCTCAAGCCTGTCCCAAGTCCCTCTAGATGACATCCCCTCCCTCCATCACATCAGCCGCACCACACAGCTTGGTGTCATCCACAAGCTTGCGGAGGGTGCACTCAGTTCCACTGTCCATGTCACTGACGGAAATGTCAAACACTGCTGGTGCCAGTATCGAAAACCCTGAGGGACACCACTTGTCACTGGTCTCCATTTGGACACTGGTAACTCTCTGAGTGTGGTCATCCAACCAATTCCGTATGCAGTGAGTGGTCCACACCTCAAGTCCATACTTTTCCCACTCGGTGACCAGGATGTCACACCAGGCAGTGTCATACCCTTTACACAAGTCTGGGTAGATGGCATTCATTGCTTTTCCCTTATCCACCGATGCTGTAAGTCCATCATAGAAAGCTGGCAAGTTTGTCAGGTGTGATTTATGCTTGGTGAAACCTTGTTAGTTACCACCACAAGGTGATCTGTGTATTAAAAGCAGCATGTGCCATTGCTGCAGTTCACCTACCTGACTGAATTCTACCTTTTGTGTGTGTGTATGTGTGATCAGAAAATGACAGTAATAAGATGAAAAAACACAGTCTCCTGTATTTTAACCTCTGAACCTTTGTAGCCTAATGCAAGTGCTTTACTTAGCTTGGGAGATATAAGTGTGTAGCTGAGCATGCATTTAAACTTAATCGCGTGAGTAGTCTGAAGTCAATGGGACAGCCATGCTGAACAGTAACCCTTTTAGCATCTGCTTAAAACCCAAAGAAGATGGATATGTGGCTTTTTTTGAAAGACATGCCCAGCAAACTCTTCACTCACAAATGTTTTATTCTAGTTTTTCTGTGTAATATTGAATGTTGTTTTTCAACTGAAAATGCCGCAGTACAGATTTCATTACGTTATATGATTTTGATCGTTCTTTACTTCTCAATCTCATCTCAGCCTTTATACAGATGGTGGTGTCACCAGAGCCTGGATTTGCTGGACACCAGCCCACATTGATCTTTGCTGTGAGGGAGGGCTGGGAAGACCGAGAGAATATGACTTCCTCTGTTTTTTTTACTGCGAAAGGCATGTTGGAGTTTTGTGCTGTATAATTCTTTAGGTATTTGGATTAACTCCGATAAAATTATAGGTGGTTGTGAGGGAGTTTATTGTGCTTATAAATTGTAGTGGGGTTCCTTGTAATTTGTTATGATTAATTCAAGTGTTCAAGGGCAGAAAATCAGGATCAGGTTGTGGCATGCCTTCCTTTCTTGCTAAAGCATGCTATTACTGGCCTTTTTATTTAAGGTTTAACTTTATATTTGTGGGTTTGTTTGGAGTATCCAAAAAGTACAGTGCATTCTTAACAAGAAGTACAAGTACAGAGGATGGGCCTGTTGTGGTTGGAGAGGGTCCTTTTTAAATACAGAGATACTGGTGGATACTGAAAGCTGCATCTGCTGGCTAAGCCTCTTGTGGAAGGTTTGCATGTTTTGAAAGGCTTGTGTCATGTCTGGGCCACAGCAAGGCCTGGGTGCATGTTGGTGCTTGTGGCCCATCAGAAATGGAAGTAAAAGAAAAGCACTCATAGAGCACTTCTTTGCAGTCCAAGCTCAGCCTTTTGCTGCTGGTGAGAATGCTGAGAGCAGTGCTGTTAATCTCCTAACTGCTAAGAGTTTCGCTAGACATCCGTTTAACACTGGACACAAAGGAGCTGCTGCACTTTGATAGGAGGCTATACTGGAAAAACAGCTTGTATGGGAGCAGTTACAAAGTGTGTGCTGTCTTCCTAAACACTCCCACCTCTGTTTGCTATACATACATATTTACACCGAGGCTATGTCTTATTTGTCCTTTTGCTCACAAGTTGTGTTTCAAAGCATGCAAAGGGACTGTAATTGTGAAGTAAGCTTTTTTAAGCCAAACCCACTTTTCTTCCCTTCAACTATAAACCTTTGCTTTTAAAGAGAGAAACTGAGCCACGTGGAAAATGGTTTTGTGAACTGTGTTTTGATCTGTCCTCGTTTTCCAGTCCCATGTGTGAAAATGATGCTAACCCAGCATTGTTCTGTTAGGAAGGGGAAGGGAATGACATGAATTTTTCCATCTCTTTAATGTATTTTTAGTTTCAGTCATGTTTTCCATCCAGCTGCTGGAGGAAACCTTGATGTAGACAGTTGGATGCTGCTTTTGAACAACCTCATTTCTCAGTTACCTGAAGCTAACCTTGACCTACCTTAAAAGGTCGTTAAGTTGTGTTATGACTTTGTTTACTCCTGACATTGACAGTTTCAGCTTCTGAAGGAATTTCCTCCTGCATGGGTGGCAAAGGCTCTTTCGTCTTCTTTCCCTTTGTTTTTTTCTTCTGGTGAGTCTACTGAACTTTCTGTAAGTCTGACAGGGTGTGGTAGACTTGTTCTCAATAATACACTTCCAAAACCATTACCCTTTAGTAGTGGGAGCAAAGCCTTTGCTTTTTATGTTCTACCACAAATCCCAGATAAATGACAATTGTCTAGTACTGCAAAATGTCAGACTTATGCTGGGAGACAAGCTGATGAAATTCCAGAGGAGAGAGCTGGAGATGTTCAGTTTATCAACAGCAAAGACAAGGCCTTTGCACTGCATTACTGACGATGACATCATCAATGTACATAGCTCTCTTTTCAAAGTGTCTTTAGATTAAGATGTGCTGATTGAATCCTTGCACCTAAAATGTGTTTCAGCATGCTCAAATGCAGAAATCATAACACCATCTTTGCCAATATACAGAACATCTTATCTGAAAAGCCCAGTCTTGTCTGCCTGCCTTTCTCTCTTGCCATATGAAATCCAGTCCAAGTTTGCAGGCGGTTTTGTTGCAGTGAGTGGCATACATGAAATACTCATCATGTAGTAAGTAGTACTCTGGTTTGAAACTGTGGAACAAAATCTAGATCTCTCAAACTTTCCGTGGTATCTTGCCTAAGTTTACACCAGCGACTTTACCAGCTGTGTGCCTTGGCTAATCTATTCATAAAATTAGGCTAATTAATATTACTTAAAGCATGTTTCACTCAGAAAAGCAACCACTAAGAGTTAAGTATTATAATGTTATGTAATAAATAAATAAAAACAACCTTTTGGCCATTATAAATTAATGAATTTGATTACTCATTGATTAGCTGCGTCATTGGCTCAGATACCTAATTTGACAGCTGAGAAAATAGAAAAGACCCTGTGTTTAAAAAAAATGTAGTTCCTCTTCAAAATGTAACACAGGTATCTGTGGAATCTTCTCGCTAAATAGCATCAAAGCCAAGAGATTTGAAGGTGTGAGATGAGCAATATACATACACATCAATATCAAAGCTAACACTGAATTTCAGTAAGTGATTCTCTGCGCTGGAGGAAGTGTTTCCTCTACAGGCAGATTATTACGTAAGTGCACATTGCAGCATCCCAGCTCAGAAGTGTATTACCATACAAAGATAAACCCAGATGAGCTGAATTGACTTGCTGTGATTCAGTGAGACTTTTATTGTGTTCCTGATGTTAGAAGATCGTATTGCATGCTATTTGTTTGTGGCTTTTTTAAACTGAATGTCTTGAGCTAAACCACTTGTGGGCCAGTCTGTTTCTCTTTTGAGTCTTAAAGGCTTGTTATTTTGAAGATACTAAATGTAAAGCAGCTCTTTTTTCCTCCAGAGAAGAAATTAAACTGCATAGCTATGAAGTCATCCAATAGATAGGCTTGATGACAAAGAAGATACCTATTGAGTTACAAAAAAATTATTAGTGGTGCCAGTAATTGCATTATTAGAAATTATTTTAAAGGAATTGTACCGCTTGGAGAACATGTTTTGTAGTGCTTTGTTTTTCAGGTACACTCAAGGTGAATATTTATTGGTAAAAAAAATGCATTGATTCAAAGAAAAATATTTCTTTTAAATTGTTTCCTGCTGCACCAGTGTGTATATTCCAAACAACTCCTGTCCCCGATGTACAGAGAAGGAGACTATAAAAGCAGAGGAAAATAAAAATCCAGACTAATCATAGTACGGCTTTCAAACAGTATGAATCTTTGTCATCTCAGTCCTTTCACCAATTTGTATAAATATATTGATGCATGTGTGTGTATGCATCTTAAGATTGTAAGTCCCTGGAGCAATAAACTTTTTTTGTTGTTGTTGTTCTTGTACATTTCCTAGCAGACCTGGATGCTGCTTGATTACTAAGCTTACTGGTCTGATAATATTAAGTAATTATTAATGGAGTATTTGCCTTGTGGTTCTTTGTGAGAGTTACTAGTAGGAAAATTCTGGAGAACTAACCCATATTCTTACTTTTGTAAAATCATCCTTTAATTTCTTTACAAAGATCTCATTTCCAGTATTCATCAGGCCAGGTTCTGTGTGGCTTGTGCTATCTGAAATATTGGTTGTTAAACACCGCTTGTTGGAGAGATCAGAAATCAGTAAAACTGAGTTATTTTCTGCATATGTAAAAGAGCATCAGAGATTATGCATCAGATAAACAGTAGGGATGGAAAGGTACAATGAATTCAGTGACAACATCTACAAACATCCACATTCTTTTTTTGAAGTGACAGGAGAGCAAACATGAATCCTGATCTTGGGAGGTCTATGCAGAATTGTATGGGCAAATGGAGTTTCTCTACATTTACACAGCTGTAGCTGAGTCAGAATATGGGTGTTGCAGTTAAATTCAAGAACGGTATCTTTATCTCTTGCTTAATAATACTATGTGGTCGGTTTTGTTTTATTTTTTTTTCCCTCGGATGTAGTATAGCTTGCTAAAATGCAGATGTTGATTCTGGAGTTCACATGTTGTCTCAGAGTTGTCCAGTTGCAGCTTATTTACTTTATAAATAAAGTGTGCTTTTTGATGCAATAGATGCAAATATATTTTTAATGTTTTCTGCATTGGCTAAATAGAGTTTTGGAAAATTATATCCTTATAATTATGGCTTTGTTCAGACTTGTTGTTCACTCCCATTCCCCTTGAAATTAGCTACAGGCTGGCAAGCTGGTAGCCTTTATTATATTGAATACATAACAGCTTTTCTAAAAATGTTTAATCCAAAGTGAGCAATGAAGGTGAGAGATTGCAACACTCAGCCCACTTGGCTATGGCGGTGTCTCTCTTACCCTACACAACCCTGGTCTACCAGAATGGCTTGGTGATTAAAGCTTTCTAAGTACTAGTTTTGAATTTCTTGCCTTTTATTATTTGGGATGCAGCTTTCAGACTTCTCTTTTGTTCAGTTTCCCAACTAAACCACCTAATAGGGGGCTTATTAAATGCATACTTTTATTTGCTGTTCTGAAACAACTTTCCTCAGTGAATCTATAGCTGATTTTTTTTTTTCATAGATCTAGTTGTGCAATCCAAGCAAACAAAGAGCAATCTCTGCTAGCAGTGTGACATAATGACAGCATTTAATACAATTTCAGATGGAGTAGCCTCAGATTCTTGGCAGAATACTGGCCAGTTTCTCCTCTCTGTTGGCTGGGCAGAGAGCCTGACCACAGTTTTGCAGCATGTCTGAGCCATGAATCTGTGGCTGGTAGAGCTATTGGAGCCTTCTCGCAGAGCTTCCTCCAGGGTATGCTCCTCCTCTTCCTTGAGAGTGGATTAGCCACTCCAGTTTGTGCCTTAGAAAAGAGATATGCCAGTTTGTGCCTTATATAGCCACAATGAAGGGAGATGCTAGGGGACACCTTAGGTGGGTGACCCTTGTCACTGTCAGTCCAGGAGGAAAGATAGAGACCCTAGGTTTCTGCCTCCAGTGTTCTTCAGTTTATTTTAGCACTTCATTGAAAAAGGTATCAGAGCCGCAGTAGGTGATTGCTTTTCTCAGTGCATTTACCTGTGAAAAGTGACAATTTTCTCCATGAGCTTTTTCCTGATAGATACACTAGTTAATGTCAGAGCACTGATTGTATGTCTTTTAAATGCTTACTGCATGTCAACCTATGCACTACACAACAAATCTTAAACTTTATTCTGCTGGTGTAAGTGCATGCAATGCTGTGCCACAATATTGTAGAATATTCTGTTAAGACTTTTAACTTCTGACAACCAGAAAGAAAAAAAAAAAAAAAAAGGGCATACTTCTGATGAAGTGGGTGCTGACTGCTGATTTAAAACATTTTTTCTAAAGTACTGGCAATTAAAATAGCAACTAAAACCTCACATCATTGTTTCTTTTGAATGTCTTGGTCATGATACTACAGTAGTTGCATCGACACAGTATTTTTGATGTTTACCTGTATATTTTGTAATCTGTTTTGTTTACCTATATGTATTGTTTATCTATTTATAGACAAATTTGTCTATAATTTAGTGGGTGCTATGGTGGAAATCACAGCTCCACTAAAGCTGGTGGAATTCTTGGCTTCTGTGGAGCTAGAATATCACTGTAACATTTTACATCGTTTTGACTTTCGTGTAGTTCTTAACTTTGCTTTATCAATAGCTCAAATTTTATGGCAGATCTGGATTTTACTTCTGTTAGACTAGAATATGTAGTTCATGCACACATATGTAGCACTGACATAAATAGTCCACTTTCAGGATTATAAGTCTCAAAGACCACATTCAGCAAACACTTGCTCACCTGCATACTTGATAAAGCAGCTTATGTTAAGCTTGTATAAAAGTGTGTTTTCAGAATTCAGATTTAGTCATTGCAAAGAAGTGGAAGGAGAAGATTTGTCTCTTGGGCTAACAAGTGTGAAACCTGGGGCTGAAGTGGATGGCTCAAGCTGAGAAGCCTTATGCTTTTTACACTCCCACTCTCAGTTGAGTTTCAAAATCACCATTATGCTGTGTGAAAGCCAATTATAAGCATTTAATTGAGATTATATTTTTACTATTTGAAAAATATTCTTTTGCCTTTTGTAGGGGAGAGAGGGGAAGAGAAAACCTAAAAAACAGTAACTTAGCAATTATTTTTTGGTACATGTAAAATTTGTGAACTATGTAGGGAACTTCTCAGACCTGAAGAATATGTGGGGAGACCTTCCCTCAGAGGATTTCTCTGCCATGTGGTATTTGTAGGCTCTGAACACCCGGATGCCTTGAGAGTGCTGGTCTGGTCAGAGCGTTGGTGCTGTCTAGTGGCAAGTTACTGCATCTCACATCACTGATGGAAGAGTTAACTGAAGAGAAATGCGAAATGCTGCATTTGATTCATAGCCCTCAAAGCATGGTTTGGGTTATGCTGGTTTTCAAGCACAGAGGTATTTCCTAACAGCTCCACAGTGAATTAAATGGCAATATTTGTGAGTATAGTGTAGGCAATGCAGTCTCTGTAATATGGGTGATGGTAACAGTGATTCTCCTTCCTGCTGGGACTGGGAAAATGACTTAAACTAAAGCAAGACCAGAACAGTTTCTTTTCTCTTCCTGAGGGTTCAAAGGTCAGATATGGTGTGCTGGTTGAAGATGAACCCAGATAGTTTACTGTCTCCACTCTTTCTGAGACTCTTGCTGTCCACCTTGCAGATATTGCAGTCTCCCAAGTCTAGCTGGTATGCTTGTGTGCTATTTCTTTCTAACATGGTTTATCTCAAGCAATTATGTTTTAAATCCATGCCAAATTAAATGGATGTCCTTTGTGTCTTGGGAGGGGTGGTAAGCAGGCATCCAGCTGAAAAGAGCAATAACCTCATAACCTGGTTCAGCTGCAGCCAGATTGGCATTTCAGGTCACAGGCTGAAACCCCTTTCTAGGGTTTCCCTAATTTGGGTCACCCAGGTGCATGTTACTACCAGTAAATTTGGGGGCTGGGTGCATGGGACTGAGGGCAGATGTGGTGGACTGTGGCTACACTAACTCACGTGGAGCTGTCTCCGCTGGATTTCAACTTGATACAATGGAGGGACCAGCATATATCTCTGCTGCTTTGGCCAGCTCTGCTGCGGGTCTGGTCCAGTTCAGCAGATGGAAGGGATGCATGAAGGAGGACAGTGCCTTGTTAAGCAATATGTGGAAAGCTTCTTGTTTATTTTAATCTGCTGTATTGCAAATGTAAGGTGAAATGCTCGAGTTCTGTTGCTATGGTTAAAAAATTTGTCTTGTGACTAGTTACTGCAGATCAGCAACTACATAAGAGAAGGCTTCCAGGAGACCTTAGAGTAGCCTTCCAATATCTGAAGGGGGCCTACAAGAAGGCTGGGGAGGGACTATTTACAAGGTCTTGGAATGACAGGACAAGGGGCAATGGGTTTAAACTGGAAGAGGGGAGATTTAGACTGGACGTTAGGAGGAAGTTGTTCACGGTGAGGGTGGTAAGGCTCTGGCACAGGTTGCCCAGGGAGGTTGTGGCTGCTCCCTCCCTGGAGGTGTTCAAGGCCAGGTTGGTCGAGGCCTTGAGTGACCTGTACTAGTGGGAGGTGTCTCTGCCTATGGTAGGGGGTTGGAACTGGATGATCCTTGAGGTCCCTTCCAACCTTACTATTCTATGATATTGTGCGTCAGTCATCCTTACAGATGAGAGATGTCCATTAAAATGGCCACAATTAAAGTTGTATCAGTAGGTCAAAGTATGTGGCTAAAACTTTATTTCTTCTATCAAGTCACACTGGAGAAAAAAGAGAAAGAGGGAAAGAAGAAAAGAAATATGGAATAGCCTGGTTTTGTATTGATAATGGCATGGTCTTCGGTACCTCAATAAAATTTGTGGAGGAGCAGATATCCTTTTTCTCTGCAGCCTAGGGAACACAAATTAGAACTTACTTTCTTTTTCATCCACCTGAAAGCATTGCACATGTTGGGCATCATAACGATTTGTTTTAGTAATGTGAAATAATCTGAAACCAGGTACAGACTATTTAAACTTATACGTTTGTGGTGAACTTTTCTTCCTTTCAGCAGTCTTTTGTTCTTTGGAAAACATGCAAGCAGGTAGATGTTCTAATTAGTGCTCTTTCTCTGTAGATACCAGTATTACCTACAAGTGAAGAAGGATGTTCTCGATGGCCGATTGCTTTCTTCCTTGGAGCAGGGAATTCGACTAGCTGGTTTGGCAGTGCAAGGTAAGATGACATGACCTGATGGTCCTTTTACAAGATGGGATTCTTTGGTTTGTTCTGTGTGTTGACTGACCACTAAGGCCTCATATGACTTCTACTCATAACAGCTGGGTTTTCTGTTGATTTAAAAGTGCATAGGTGGACTGCTATTGACGAAACATTTGCACCCTCAGGGAGGGAATGATGGACACTTCACAGTGTTCCATCTTACCTGTTTCTAAAATCCACATAAATGAACCTGAACAAAACTCCAGGTTTTCCAGACTCAACCACGGAGTACTTTGCAGTAATGAATTTGCTTCATGTTCTCTGGTTTGAAATGCAATTACATCAAAGAGCATAGCAGCAGCTTTAATTTTGTTTTTAATTAAAAACTCATTTTGCTGTATAGTACTATCTGAAGTATGAAAGAACACATGATCATAATGGTTATGTGAGTTATGAGTAATGAACTACCTTTCACATTTTATTCTGAGCCTCCTAAGGACATGAGTTAGAGTGGGATTAAATAATGTATATGGGCAGAGATAGAAGCCCTGTATTTGGAGAAAGCATTTCAGGTTCTAGTCAGTTGTGGATAGTCTAAACTATACTTTATCTGAGTGCAGGGCTTCTACCTGCTCATTCTTCCAGCAGTCATGCTCTGTGCATGTCCTCAGATACAAAGAAAGGGAGAAGTATATACACAGCACACATGAAGATCTTATTTTTGAAAATTAAAGGAGAGTAATGCTAGTAAGATCTTTCTTAGAAATTGGAAATTGTGGTTTATTTGTTAAAAATTGAAGGAAAAATGTTTCCTGTCAGGTCCTGAAATGTTTTATTGATAAAGGCAAATATGTGAATAAAATTTCATACTGAATTTCTGAGTTTAAATGTGTAAATTAAGTAAATGAAGTCTTTGCACTGTGTAAATTAGGGCCAAATAGATACTGAATACATTTCACTGGTCTTGTGGTTTTGCAGCTTTGCTGATACTGAGAATGAGTCAATCTTTGAAATTAGTTTAATACTTTGTAATCACTTCATTCTGAATTTTCTACATAATCCATTATAATTCAAAGACCATTGCATCAGAATGCTACACCTAATCTTGTTTGCTTTATTCCTGCCCTTGTATCACTCCTTTTGTCCTTTTCATGTGATGCAACTCATGGTATTTGAAATACTTATTTCTTTTAAACTTACAGTCTCTGTTTTATGTCCATTTTGATTTCTTTCTGTTTATGTTTAAACATAACTCTGAGGTGAAAACAAGATGAAGCTGCATTTTTTGGCATCCTGCAGTATGTGAAATTGTCTGGAAGCTTTGAAAGAATGTTTAGATAATATGATTTATGGTGGGGATTTCCAGCTTCTATAATATGAGAATCTTGTAGATGGTGTTTGATCCAGTTCAATTAATATAAAATAAAAACCTCCTGGCAAGATATTCTTTTGATATAAGCTGTTGTGTATTCAGCAGATAAATATAGACTTTGTTAGGTATTTCTTTAACGTAGTTCAGCCTTTAGGATGCTTTTCTCAAAAGTTTCAAGGACATTTAGATTAGAATCCTCAGCCAAACATAGGGAAGAATGTGAGCATGGAGGTGAGTACCCCTTAAAGAGGAGTAGTTGAAAAGCAGATTTAAAGATGTGAGCTAGTCAGTTAAAGGGACACAGTGCCCCTACTCTTATATTGGCTATGAGGATAAGACTCACACCTCCCACCATGTTGGCTCTTGACAATTTTTAAGAGAATTAAAAATTCTAGTGGATTTTAACTTCCTTGACTGTAAAATTAAGCATCTTTTTTGTAACACTGCAGCAGAGGTACGTCGATTCATTTTTCCTGCTCAGGTTTGGAAATGTTGGAGAAGAAAAAGTATGCACCATTTTTGTAGAGGCTAAGCAATGTCAGCCTTATTAGATGGTGATACTAGTTCATGAAGGGTGCAGTAAAAGAAACTCTTGCATTTCTGCTGGTTGAACATCACAGATGGTCGTAATATTAGGGATCAAAAGAGAAAAACTACTTGCTGGATGGTTTTTGATCTCTGATAATAACACTTTTATTTTCAGACCACCATGTTAAAAGCTAAATTACAATCAGAAATCTCTGCTGAGTTGTGGCTTCAGAGAGGGCTCGCCCACTTGAAATTAAGCATCTGTGCAAAGGTTGAGTGGGGTCTCAACATGTGTGGAAAGTGCTAAAATGAGTAATTGTGGTGTTTTTTTCCAGCGGGTTTTGGAGACTATAATCAGTTTGAATCTCATGACTTCCTCCGAGAGTATGTCTTGTTTCCTATGGTGAGTTCCTCATCCCCTTCTTTTGTGGTCTTTGAGGCATGGAGAAATTATTAATAAGAGATACAGAGATAACAGAGATACAGTTAATAATAGAGTAAAAGCATCAGCACTGAACTATTAGTAGCAGAAGTAAAACTGTCTCCCCCAAACTTGCAATGAACATGATTTTATCTGAATGAATATATGCTGTGGAAATTTAGCCCTTTTTCAGTTTCTGTTAAGCCTCCATTAGGAACAGGTGTCAGCAACAACAACAAGAAGTACTTTGAATCAAAAAAGTATGTGCAGCTGTTTAAAAAGCTGTATATTAGCAGTACTGCAGTATTAGTAACATGGCATAACAAGTGGATATGAGAGCTGCTGATGTCACAGAACACATGAAGCTTTTAATTAGGAGAATGTGAACTTAGTATTAGACTGAATCTTTTTTTTTACATGAATCTTTGCAAAATGTTCTTCCGGGCCTGTGCTGTAAATTTGTTTTAAACTTACATTGGCAACTAGCAAATAAACACAGAGGGAAGTGTTTTGGATCACTAATGATGTTAGAAAGTCTGGTGACAAATACCAAGCACTTGCAATCCATGACACTGAACCTCTGTAGGAGAATGAATTTGAGAAAACAACAACAACAACAAAAAAAGCCTGCAGAGATTGAGCTTGGCTTTATCCTAGATGAACAAGTCCATCAAATCTTGAGTATAAGATTCATAAAATGGAGTTATTTCTAACTGGGAAAAAAAAGGAAGTGGAAGTGAAGTGGTGTTCTGGAAGTTAAGGTAATCTGGTTTACCTCTGCAATTAGTGGAGTGGTAGTAGGGGAATGAATCATCCCACTGTGTTTTGAAGGCTTGAGAAAGACACTTCCAGAAGCATTTAATCTCATTTAACAACACTCTGTACAAAAAACTGCACTGGACAGTCCATTCTCAAGTCCAAAAAAATGTCTTGGAGTGGAAGTGGCAATTTTGAGGTGGTAGACAAGAGTTCGATAGCACCTGAAAAACAATGAGCAGGAAGGGGAATCAATGAATGTGTAGAGATCTGAATATGCTCTGTATAGCTGGAATTTGGCTTCACTATTGGCCTTTCACTAAGAAACTTCTGTTGACTAGTGGAACAGGATTTCTTTGGTAGGCTGCCTTTATCTATTGATAACTAACTGATGGTCTTGTTGACGGCTTATGATAGGCTTAAGTGGGAAAGAAGATGACTGCAAATGTAGACAAGAAAATGTGTTATCAAGCAATCACTTTGTAAATTACTGAACTTCTGCAAAGTTTTTTCAGTATACTGGCATTATTTTTCTGTTCAGAAAAACAAATAAACAAAACCCCAAACAAACAAAAACAACACCACTAAAACCCAAACAAAACCAACAACAACAACAACAAAAATTAGGGGAGGGTTTCAACTAGATGAGCTTTCAGATGGTTAACTTCTAAGTGATTCAGTAGTTTATTCCTTGCACCCATCTTCTAGAACCTCAGTTTTTGAGTCAGCTGCCTACATGGTGTTGTGGTCAGCTCTCTTCTGTCTTGCATGTGCTCATTTTGTGGTATCTCGCCTTTCATCCATGCTGCTGTTCCTAAATTTAACAAGATCAACAAAGTGTCTGCTTCCTGCAGTCTTTAGAAGCCTACTCTTAAATTAGCTGTTTCTTTACACGTTTCTTTAACTACATGTCTTTGCTCTTCTGGGGAGGATGGGATAACATAATAGTAAATATTTCACTGCGAGTTCAGTGACAGTTGCCAGGAGCTGCAGACAAAAATTAGTCCTGAAGCAAGTGGAAGGATTTGAGTGAATCTTGGGCATAGAAAGAGCCTCCAACAAGAATGCTGCTGCAAATTCATTAGCAAAGTGAGCTGGTGGATGAGGGAGGGGCAGCTACATTTGCACTGTTTGATCTTGTGAGGCTACAATGTGTGTCAAATAGCATTTCTTCAGCAGTGAAAAGAACAAAGTTATGTACACAGTACACCCCACAGGTGTGTAGCTGTGCATAGGCATGTACTGTGCCATTTTTCATTAGCACGCTACCACTTTCACATTTTTTTGTGGCAGAAGCAAATATGAGAGGGAGGGCCCCACTGAGCAAGAAACAGGCAGTGTATTTCAGTACACTACATGCAGCCTGAAGGCTTTTTAAAATAGAAATAAGAACTTTGAGGTTTTGCAAGAAAGATTTTCGAGCTTCCTTTTTTTTTTTTCTTCTCCTTTTGCCTTGAATTTACCAACAGATTTCCTTTTATTAACTTGTTCCAGATTCTTTCAGCATTGCTTCTACTGCACACTATTAAATTTGTATAAGACAAAAAAATTCTGCTCAGAATGAGTTGTAGCTTTAAGTATGTTTTGTTATGTATTTGAAGAGGTAGCAAAACTTTTAATCCCTTTTTTTTATGGGGAAGGGAGTACCTGTGAGTTGTAGGGCAGAAAATACCGATGACTTCATTTTTCATGGTCTATGCACTTCCAAGTGTTTTTGAAGACTTGGTTGATCCTCATGCAGGTAAAGGTCCATTATCCATGCTCTATACTCTTGTTTTCTATTTTGGAATAATAAGCACCTTACCCCTATTTTTAACAGTATCCCTTTACCCTCCCCTAAAAAAGAAAAGTTTTAAAATCAGATGATTGTGTTCTCCTTGAACATTTTCAGCATCTTGTGCTCAGTATTTTCAGTGCAACTGGTAGTAAGTTCTCTCTTTGTAACTACCTGTTGTAAGAGCATGAACAGGAGACAATCCTGAAACATCTGCTGTTGTAATTCTTGTCTTTCATTTTGTTGTCTCCCTTTTTGGATGACTGTACTTCATATTCCTACAGGACTGGACCCAAGATGAAGCTGTCTTGGAGGAGCTGACTCAAAAGGTTGCTCAGGAGCACCGAACTCATAGGTGAGGTTCATGTCTTAAGGTTGAGATTGACACCAAAAAAACATCCTCCTCCTCTTACTCCCCTTTCTCCCCCATGCTTTTCTGGCAAACTAGCCTATCTTCATGTTGCTATTATGCCACATCTCACTGGATTTTTAATTAGTCTGTTGCAAAAGATTATCTGGCTCTTGTGAACATAAAATGGCTGAGGAAGTTAATCCTGAAAAAACAAGCGTTTGCATGGTAAAGTTTAATGAGCATGTGTAACACTAATGGTGCTATGTAGCAGACTCCTTTCTCAATTTCATTTAAAACCTGATTGTGAAAGATTCTATTACTCGATTGGGGGTGGTCTGAGGGTCTGTCTGAAGGTTTTCTCTCTTTCAAGAGAGGGAGGAAATGCACTCTGTCTGTGTGATGGCAATGAAAATAGCATGAGCTGAGTTCTAAATCTTGTGGAAAAGGTACACTGCGGTGTTAATGAGGTGGGAAGGTATGTATTAGTGTTTGGCTACAAATACCTTCTTCATAAGCAGTCTTCTTTTGTGTTGCCTAGTTGCTTTGGCAGTGGAAGTGTTCAGACCTCTTCTGTTTTTAGGAATATGACAGTGCCTGTATGTCCTTGGAAATAATCTTTTATGTTGTATTATGAATTTGCACTTAAAGCTTTATTACATGAAACGTGTGATGGTTTGGGAGTTCCCTGCCCCCCCCCCCCCCCACTNCCCTCCCAGAAATCGGAGACCCCAGGAGGGGCTCCCAACCACCCTTCCTCCCCTCCCCTATATCTTACCCGAAGATTTGCCTCACACACAAGGTGAGCTTGGAGGATCAGCCAGGGGGGTTAGAAGAAAAGTGTTTAGTGAGGTTGCTCAGCACAGTGGAGAAGCCAGAAGCTAGACCGCCTGAGACGCTGTGCCCCAGAGACTGACTGCCAGCCTGAGACACTATGTTATCTATGTTTTGAGTTCTTATTCTTATCCATCTCAGCAAGCTTATAAGTGAAGTAGACCTCACCATTGTTTCCTTTTCACAGCCTATAGTATAATTTTCTCTATTAAAATCTTCCAATTAGCCTCAAACCAGCACAAATCGTAATAGGAATATTATGTGATGCGTGTGGCACTCTCCATTATACGACAGAAGATGTAAAGGGTAAATACCAGTATTGAGTCTAAGGCCATTCTCAGTCTGAGTTTCAATGCAAACTTGGGCCTTTGGTGCAACCAAAGGGCTAAATTCCAAACTGGCCATGAGCAGGCCTGGTTCTGTTCTTTGCTGTCTGACATGGGCTGCTCATGTGATCTCTGTTAACTAACAGAATTGGAAGGAAAGATTTCCGTCTCCTGTTGTGCACTTTAATGACATTTCTGCAACACAAATGAAAACCTACCCTCATTTCAACAGGTAGATCACATTCCCCTTCCTTTATTTCCCTCTTTCTCTAAAGCGCTTTCTATATTCGTTTGTAAGTTATAGTATGGAGGAGCAAAGAAGAGAAACACTAATAGTCGCCTTCTTTTGGAACAACCTGCAATCTATTCTGACCTGCTTTTGAGAACAGAGATCTGTCAGAATTCCTGAGCTGTGACAGGAGCATGTGTAGACATGTGTGTAAAAGTTTTCAGCTGGTTTGTTCTCTATTATGAAAGAGAATCTGCTCAACATTTGGATTTAGCACCTGTGTTTTTGAACAGCCAACTTGAAAATGTAGGCCTTCCCTTTTAAGTAATTCTAAGAAACTTCAGTGGACTTGTATATTATTTTTGCAGATTAGGACCCATATGTCTCAAATTTGCCATCCAAAACTTGACAAAACCTGATGTGATAGCTTGTCCTAATAAGGCCTGGAGCACTGATGTAGTGCCATCTGTTCAGTTTGTTGTTCTTGTGATTTGAATTGGGCTTTGTACCTGACCTTAGCAACAGTCAGTAAAACTCCTTCCTTTGCTGGTGATGATCCTATTTTTGAAAGCTGATTTTGTGTTGTGCATTTCTAGCACACTCCAAAGTGTCTTCTAAAGTGATTTGTGAACCTTCCTTTTTTTTTTTTTCACTAGTATTTTTTTGTGTTCATGTAATATTGAAACTATTTAATGCCTTTTATTACTCTAATTGCAGTGGCATTACAGCAGCAGAGGCTGAGTTAATGTACATCAATGAAGTGGAACGCCTCGATGGGTTTGGACAGGAAATTTTCCCTGTGAAGGTATGTTTCTGCATATTGTAATGGAACCTCTGAATCAAATGAAGCAGAAGTCTGCAGCAACCTTTGGAACATATGCAAGCTCTGTTTGTCCAAAAGAGACAGGACTTGTTTTTCTGTTTTGGAGAGTGAAATACTGCTGGTAGTTGAAACGGACATTGCAGCATGAGGATATCTTAGGCCTGTAGTGTTACTTCTCCACCAAAATCCCTTACACTGAAGAAGCTGATCCACGCTAAGACCTGCTCACTTGGGAAGCAGAGATGCTCTTTGGTTTTCTCTGAGGGCTGTTTCAGTGGGACAGATGAGCCTGAACTCTGGTCATCTCTAACAGGATAGCAGGATGAGACCTTTTCATGTCTTCCTAAGTTGCCATTTACTAAACATTAACTTTTTACCTTTCCTTAGTTTCTTATATATGCACACAAGTCTTCCACGCATTTAAACTTGAGGCAGCTGATTCAAGATATATTATGCATTTGTAATCACTTTCCCTTTGCAGGCAGTCCCTTTCTGCCATGGATGGTCTTCCTGGCCTTAAAAAACACATGCCACTGTGATAAAGTTGTGCTGAGAAACTGAGAACTCCTGTTATATAACATGACCAATTTCTCTTTTCTGACCAAGCCAACCACTCTAAGTGGTGGACTGCTAGCAATTTTTCTGCCAGTTAAAGATGACTTGGAATTTAAAATCAAACTAAGCAAACAAAACCCCACACCAAACAAAAAAAAACCCCACCCTTTCCATTGAAGTCAAAACGGATCCTTTGACCAGTCTCAAAATTGGCCCAAGGGGAAGGAGCTGCATGGCAAAAAGAACTCCTACCCAACAACAACAGTTATGGAATGTTTCTTGCCAATAATGTTGTCCTGAAATTGGGACAAATTAATTGGGATTAATGCTGAATGCTGCTGCAGAGGAATTCTGGGGTACTGTTGCATGTCAGTTAGATAAGTATGAACAGTAGACTAGGTGCTCTGCAGAACTACAGAAAGATGTTACTCCTGTATCAAAAAGAAGTGTGCTGGCCTTGTACACAGAAGGAACTGCCTTCAAAGGGAAAACAGGAAGATTTCTTTTTTACTCCTGCTCTTAGAATTACGTAAGAATGTATTAGAAATGCATTCCTCTTTATATGTAGATATTTCTGTGTATACACATGCACACATTTATATACATTTTCACCCAACATTTTCCCAGTCTCTGCCTTCTAACACTGCCTGTGGGACAAGGCAGAGGAATGTGTAGTCTTCTAATTAGAGTAAACTGAAAACTGTCAGCCGTGAGACCTATGCTGACATGTGCTACATGTGGAAGAATGCTGGCATATGCAACACTGAGAATCAGTGCATAGGCTGAGGCTTGAAAATTGACATCCATCATTTGCTTGCAAAAGACCTAGCACTTAGTAGTTACAAACAGGTGCAGATACTCCACTTTTGCCTTCTGGGGATTGAGTACAAGGCAGCCAGGTGAACAACTCTGATCTATTAAAATGCAGGACACCTGATGGTTTTTAGAATTTGCTCATGCATAGTGTATTAACTTCTCTCATATGCTTTCTTCTAGCAATCCTTTTTGACCACGGTCTGTGTGTTAGCATAATTTTATTTACGATTTGAAAGTGTAAACCAGTTACTCCATATGCAGCTGGGGGGAAGTCGTTTTTGTTGATAAATTTAGAAAAAATTTCTTCATCAACAGCATTAAGTTTCTGCATCCAAGAATATTATTTTTTTTTTTAAAGAAAACAAATGATTGCAAAATGGAACAGGAGCCTGCCAGGTGACATGGGTAGGCACAAAACCAGTAGAACTTCTGAAAAGCAATGCAAGAACCGTGGGTATTGTGTGGTGCATGCAGATGAATATTTAACCTAACAGCTGAAAAACAATGGAGGCTATGTCTTTATAGAGTACTTTTTAGGGTGATGTACTGTGAACTTCTACATGGAATATTTTAAAGAGGAAACGTGAAGGGTAGAGCTTTTGAGAGGGATTCCATCTCCAGGTGTGGTTTTCTGAAGTCTCTGCATGTTTTAACAGATGAATGGAAAAATACTGTGAATGCAAAAGAGGTGCTTTTGGTAGTCACAGGCTCTAGATAGCTGTAATCACACTGATAGATATGATAAAGTGACTATGATAAAGTGACTGTGTCAGTAGATAATGAGCAACCTATGGATGTGATCTACCTGGAATTCTGCAAGGCCTTTGACACAGTTCCCCACACCATCCTGCTGGTTGGAGAGCAGTTGGAGAGATACGGATTTCATGGGTGAACTGTTCAGTGGATAGGGAATTGGCTGGATGGTCGCATCTAGAGGGTGGTGTTCGATGGCTTGAAGTCCAGATGGAGAGCAGTGCTAAGTGCTGCCCCTCAGGGGTCTTCTGTACTGGGACCTGTGCTGCTCTGATATTTTTATCAGTGATATAGACAGTGGGGTTGAGTGCACCATCAGCAAGTTTGCTGATGACACCATGCTGAGTGGTGTTGATATGCCAGAAGGACCTGGACAAGCTGGAGAGGTGGACCCAGGTGAACCTCATGAGGTTCAACAAGAGCAAGTTGCAGGGTTCTACCAGAACGATCCTTACTATCAGTATAGGCTAGGGGAGGAGATGATAGAAAGCAGTGCTGTGGGAAAAGACGTGGGGGTGCTGATGGACGAAAGCTGGACATGAGCAGGCAGTCCGGGCTTGCAGCACAGAAGGCAGATCATGTCCTGGGCTGCATCAAAAGATGCGTTGCCAGCAGATCCAGAGAGGTGATTCTGCTGCTTTGCTCTGGTGAGACCTCCCCTGGAGTACTGTTTCCAGGTTAGGAAGGACATGGACCTGATAGCGCAGGTCCAGAGGAGGGATGACAGGCTGGGGGAACTGAGGTTGTTCAGCCTGGAAAAGAGGAGGCTCTGGGGAGACCGAAAAGCAGCTTTCCAGTACCTGAAGGGGACCTTCAAGAAGGCTGGAATGGGACTATTTACAAAGGCCTGTAGTGATAGGACAAGGGGCAATGGCTTCAAACTAGAGAAGAGCAGATTTAGATTGGATGTTAGGAACAGGTTCTTTACTGTGAGGATGGTGGAACACTGGAACAGGTTGCCCAGGGTGTGGTTGGGGCCTCATCCCTGGAGACACTCAAAGTAAGCCTCAGCAGGGCTCTGGGCAACCTGATTTAGTTGAGGATGCCCCTGATGAATGCAGCAGGGATTGGACTAGGAGAGCTTTGGAGGTGCTTTCCGACTCAACCCATTCTATGATAGGGAATGTGGAGCATTATCCAATGAATGCCAGTTTGTGGGTTGTGTATTGTTCAACAGAAGAGAACCTTGAGCTTGTTCAGCTTTCAGCTGTTCTCACTGATCAACAGAATTAATCCAGTTAAATGGTAACTGTTTAGAAAAAATGAAAATCTGAGTCTGATCCAGCAGCAAAATATAGGTTAGTTAAGAGTTAGTCCTGAAGCAGGGTTTCTGTTTGTTAGCTCAGTGTGCATTTATACGCATGTATTGGCCAGTCTCTTTATTAAACTAAATGTATTGGCCTTTCTTTGCAGGATAATCATGGAAATGACATACACCTGGGTATTTTCTTCATGGGAATCTTCATAAAAAACAGAATTGGAAGGACAACTGTGATTTATAGGTATGAACTAAGATCTTGTATTTAAAGTAAGTTTTTTTTCTCAGGGCTCTGCGCGTGAGGTCTTTCCCTTACTTATATACATGACTTCAGTAGTGCCAATCTTTCAACTAAGGAGTTTTCAGGATTGCCCTCTTGGCCATAAGAGGGGGGATAAAGAATAATTTCTGATGTCTGTGAATGGGTTTGATGGCAAGAAACATGTAGTTGTCTGTCATGTATCTTGTTCTACTTACAAGGCTTTGATCTGTTTTCTTGCTTTTATGTCTGCTTCTTTGATGCTTCTGAATGCAAATCTGTTAAACTTCGTGGTTTGCACTCTAGGTGCTCAACTTTTCTGAGAATCTGGTCACCATATTTAGGTGCCCCACTAAAAGAAAACTGAACTTTCTCACTATAGTTTTGAAAATCCAGGTTGTGTCACTTGTTTATCCATTCTGCTGTTTATCATGGTTATTACAAATCACTCAAGCCTTTCCATTAACTTTCTTTGGTGGGTTTTGTTATTTCTTATAAAAGTTTGTTCTCTATGAAAATGTTGCTGGACATCTCCATGATTCCAAGGAAGCTAAGATTTCACTCTTCTTTGCTGCTGTTCTGGTGGGTTGCTGTTAGCGTTAACTTGATGTGGATTTTTACTAGTCCCTGTTACTAGAATCTGAATGTTTGTACAGCCAAAAAATGTGGTTTATGACATGCAGTAATTTTTAGACTGTAGCCAAGTCTTGTATCAGACTTGAGCTTGAATGTTGAGGGGTTTTACCGTGTCATCTTCAAAACTAGTAGGGCTCCCTTTTCCACACAGCTGATGTTTTGCCTATTTAATTTGGAGAAGAAATTAGATAATCCTTTATCTATGCTGAGTGACAAAAGCAAGAAGTTTCTTTGCATGTAGAAATGACAGTTGGTTCTGAGATCCTTACTCTTTGGAAATATGCACTTCAAGCATCCTGCCATGACATGAAGAGGAATGCATGCTGCAAACAGAACAAACAAGTCCTTTCCATCTCCGTGGATTGCATGCAATGTACGCAAATGTCTGTCAGCTATTTGTAAGAAGATTATAACGCTGATGTTGAGTAACCTGACAATTACTTGAAAAAAGAGATTGCAAACTTAAAACCAGAGTATGAACGTGGTTTGCATAGCCTGCATAACCATGTTGTCAAACTTCTTTAGGAAGAATTGGCACTGGAGGAAAGTTGGAAACAGCATTTGGAGAGAGGAAAGGCACTGTTTTAAAAAACATATTTTAAAATTTCTTTTGCACGTGACTGAAGTCAATCAGTTCAAACATGTCATTATTCAGTAAAAATGTTTATCGTTAATGTATTTTCAATGTTTCTTTTATTACAAGTTTTCACATTGGTGTTTTTAAAGAGAACTTTTAATTCTGCTTTGGGTTAAGAACTGAATATCTGTTTCTCTTTGAACCAGAGCATGACTTCCTTATTTTCCTGACCGTGTTTCTTTACCAAACGGCTACTGAAAAGCTTTCATATAAAATGAGACTCATATTGACTAAGGGATTCTTAGTGTGTTTGCGAAATGTTCGAATGTATGTGTTGGCAAACTCTACCACATTTTTTCACTCTGCAGGTGGAATGACATTGGGAATATAGCACATAACAAGTCTTCAATTGTTCTGGAGTTGATCAACAAAGAAGAGAATGTACTCTTTCACACAGTAAGAAAATAACTTCATCGGTGTCATCAAAAAGGCTGCTTGTATAAAAAAAATAAACCCTTAAAATCCC
>VWYK01129102.1:0-10320 GCA_013399775.1 Semnornis frantzii | reverse complement strand
CAATCAGTCTCAAACCAGCACAAGCAGCTGGGAAGATCCCTGAGATAATTTTAAGTTTCATTTCGATAAATTTACCAAGAATTTCAATTGGTGCCATACCAAAATGTTTTCTCACTGATGACAGATCCTGAAAAGGAAAAGCCTGCAGAGGCTCCTCCCAGTCACCCACCCAGCCATGCAGTCCCAAACCTCCCTTTGTGCTCTGATGCTCGTGAGACCCTCCCAAATTTACTAATCAAAACAAATGACTGGTTGAGCTAAATCAGCAGAAAGCTATGCATTTTCTGCCCGGTTATATTTCTGTTGGGCTACTGAGTCGATGCTGCCATTGAAGATTGGGAGAGAAGAAACAAAACTCACCAGTTACTGCACAAAGTAAGGGAGAGGAAAGTAGAATTAGAAATTAAGAGGCTCTTCTTGGCAGCAGTGAACCATTAAATTTGAGTACCATCTCCTGTGAAATCACTGCCCAAGAACCCATCTCTTTTTCCTTCACAGGTTTTAGTCCATGCTGACATATACTTAGTTCACACAAAAGGCCTCAGTTTGTGTATTAATGCGAGTCTTTTGCCAGTTTCCTTCATGGTTCTTACAAAGAGCAGTATATCTGCTTTTTACCACTTGCTTGAATTGCCAGAGATGATTCTGGATTTAAGCTTTCATACTAAATTTTCATGGATATGACACTTCAGGACTGAAGGGTAATGACCCATAAAGGCAGCTCAGAGAGGCTGTAGACCAGTTTCCTGATGTGTATGGATCTGCCTCTAAAAAATTTAATTTCTCCTCTTCTTTTTATATAGCCCCACCTGAAAAAAAGAGAACAATCTTCTGTGCAAAAATCTTTCAGAATTACAGCTGTCTCAACATGCTTATCTGCTCCTTTCCCCCCTACTTAGGACCTTCTGTCTCTGGTATTTGAGACAGTCTTCCATTTTGTAGACACCTTCTGGTATTGTGCTGTATTCTAGGATGGCAGTTATCTTTAAATCTTACTTTGAGTTTACAACTATGAGCATTCTTTAGCGTTAATACAGGAAGACCTACAAAAACTTTAAACAGCTTAAAGTGGGACACAGGTCTTTTATGAGATTCATCCTGCCAACATCCTCTCTCATAACAGGCAGCCTGAGCATAGATGTTCAAAGGGAGGAAAACAGGTTGCTGCACAAGCCCCTTACAGGCTTCTTGTTTCATACAGAACACTAGCACTGCAGGGTACAAGTTCAGACTGTCTCTGGAAAGAGTACATACACACGTGGATGTAGGTGTGTCTACGAAAAGGTTACGCATGACCATTGTGGGTGGAACTTTCTGGGGACTGGGCCATACAATTTTAAGAAGTCTCCACTCAACATTTTTAGCTCTCTTTCTCTTCAGGTCATACATTCATGGGATGGAAAAACTCCCTGAAACTAAAACGACTTACTTGCCAACTTTGAAAGCTGTTCTTCCAGGCCGAGGAGATGCTAGGGGGTGTTCAGTTAAACTGCTATGTTTACAATGGACAAACCCATGTATTTTCCCCTAAACTCATCCATGCAGTTGGCTTGATAGTCGTAAGTGGAACTTACAAAAAACAATGCAAACTAATCATAATACTAAATGAAACAACCAAAACAACCAAAAAGGGACTAAAATAAAACAGATGTAATCAGATATCCAACAGGGGAAATTTCAGCTCAGACTAGCAGTTATGGGCAACTGAAAATTAGAATAGAAAAGCGCCAAGCAACATTAAGTTTGCTGCTAGTTCTATTATACTTCACTGTTAGGACTGAGGGGGTCCTAAAAGTGCAAAGGAACAGTGCAAAGGTCCTAAATGCAAAGTATGTAATTATGCGATTTTAAATTTAGCCCAGACTGCAGGGGTATCCAGTCTACTTTAGTGAGAAGTGTGACTCAGTAACAACTAGTCATTAACCTCAAGGTGCCAAAAGACATTTTATTTGTTCCACTTTGGAGCGCTCTCAAATAGAATTGCACGAGTTTGCGCTGTTTAACTCATGTTTTATTTTACCGTGCTTTTAAAGAGCAACAAGTCTCAGAATATTTCATGAAGAAATCAAACATTTCTGGATTTCAGTTTATGAATCTGCCTTTTGGCTTGCATTTTGGAGATGTCCTGCCCTCAAGCGTCCTATGTTTGTTTTCCAAAGTTGCACTGTATCTTCAGTGCTCCTTCCTACAGACGCTGGTGAGATAAGGAGAGCAAATCTGTTTTCCACTGAGCAGATAGGCTTGGACAGCTCGCATGAAGTGGGTTTGTGTCACAGCAGTTAAACACTAACAGAAAAAACAAATGGAACATTAGAATGGAAATTAAATACGTTAACCCTAATGAGAATACCTATTTGCTTTCCAGCAAGCTCTTTGGAACAGAAAACTCCCACACCTTTAAGCAAAGGAATCTAAAGGAAACACAAGATTTTGGCAGAGATTTTCAAATAACCCCTGAAGAAGGCAGGTATCCAAATCCCATTACACATCATTGTGTGTGTCTCCCTGCTGTGGCCATGTTTATGCTCAGGCTGTTCATGGAAATAAGGGAACCATGGGGAATGCCACATGCAGGCACCCCTGAAATACTGCTGAAGGGCATGTCCTGTGGTCAAGAACAGCTCACTTGAGAGAAAACCAAATACTAGAAAGGTTGACAAAGTACAGGAAAAATAGCTTGTAGTGGAATAGCTCCAGCAAACAGGGCTAGTAGGCATGAAGTAAAGGTGCTAAAATAACCATATCAGTTTCAGGAATTGGTAACTTGTGTACTATTGAAGTTTAGGGGTTTACAGCTGTTAGTCTCCCCCCACAAATAACACCAGTGCTCGGTCTTTGTTCATCTCGCTTCATGCAAGGAACTCTCAAAGGTTCAAAGGTGGAAGTGAGGAGGAGGACAGGATGACAGGGAGGGTCTCCGGGGTGGTGCAGGCAAGAGACCCTTGCCCCAGCCGGTCCCAGATACAGGGAACAAGCAGGGTACAGCTCTTTGGGAACAAGCAGCCCTGCAGACGGAACTCTCTCTCTCCTTCACGAGAACAACGGCACGGGCAGGGAGTTTAGGCTTAAAGGGCTAAACTAAGCCACGCATCTTGCTGCTGCCCGTGGAGTCCGAGCAAAGGAGCCGCCTGAGGGCAGGACACAGCCCCGCTGCCCTGCCACGGACACGTCTCTCCGCCTCGCGGCTCAGCCAGCTGGCACAAAAGGACTTTCCGCACACGCTGCTCCGCAAGCCACAGCGCAGCCAAGCCCTGGGGCGAGACTGCCATCGTGAAGGCAGACGCCCTCCTTCCCTGTTGTACGGTCTCACGCCCGCCGAGAAGCAGCAGCCGAGCAGTAACTTGAAGCACCCACCGCAGGCACACCCAGCCCACGCAGCCGCGCCCGCGATGCCTCACGGTGCCGGCGGGGCGCGGGAGGCGGGGCCAGGGGGCGGTCGTAAGGCGGTGGGGCGGGGCGCGGCACTGCGAGACTAGGTACGGCGGGGCTGAGCTGAGGAGGGCGGGGGAAGGAGGTGCGGGGTTGTGCGGAGCCAAGGCGGGGGAGCTGCGGCGAGGGGCAGGCTGCGGGGGACGCGAAGGGGCGCGAAGGTCTAACGGCGTGAGGGACGGAAATCTCCTGACGAGAGAGAAGCGGCCGGCCGCGCTCCGCCTCGGCCCGACTGCCTAGGCCACGAAGGCCGTGGGGATTAAAGGCCGAGTGGATCAAAGGTCGGGCTTTGAGCCTGGCCGCGACCTCCTCCGACCTCGGGTTTGGGGATGGCATGGTCCCCTGAATCCGCCTGTTTTTCTGCGGAGCTTGCAGCTTCCTGCTAGTTGCTCCTTTAGTATTAGAGGCTTGACCTGAAATGATGCTCTTTCCTGCCATTGCCACCCCTTTAACGCTGTGATCAAGGATGTACCTGCTCAGCTACAAAGAAAGAAGCACTTAGTTAAGTATAATTTAGGAGAATGAGGGGAAAGATGTATCACTCCAGCTAGTTGGGGAGAGGCCTTAGTGTTGCTGCGGCCGTCAGGCTGCAAACCACTGCCACTTGTGCGTTTACAAAGCACGTCCAGGGAAGCAGTATTGTAACTGTAATTTAAATGCTTTTTTGGAGGACCAAAGCTTAACTTCAAACAATGCAACAAAATATAAAGGTGGAACAAAATGAGCATAGATAGGTAGGATGAAGCTTCTGTGTGTATAGCTTCCCAAACAGTGCCTAAGGTATCTCTCTGGAAACTTGGAGCAGACTTTGAAAATTCCTGTGTTTGCCTGGTGTTTCAGGACCTGTGAAATTTTGATTGGGGTTAAGTACAAGCACCTGGCTTGAGGTACCAAGTACAGCCTGGTTTAAAGGCACTAAACTTTGCGCTTGGAAGACCTGTGTATGTGTGTGCCCAGATGAGCTATGTGGAACAAGTGTGACAAAATTGCTGCTCTGAGTGGCATCAGGGATTTTTTTTGCTTACATACGTGTATTTTTGACTGGGAAAAATGCATGTCACATACATCCCTAAAGTACTGATTTTCTCTAATGAAAATTCAATATACCTAGAAACTGAGGTGTAAGGAAGGGCAGCAACTAGTGTAAATATTATACAATAGCAAATAGACACACTTTGAAATGTTTTGACACAATAGTCAAACATATGTTAGGTGTTATTTAGGACACTTAAAGTAATGATGTTTGTTTCACCAGAAGGTAGGAACTTGCTTGTCTTCAGCTGCAGTGTGTTTTCTTCTCCAGAGTTGGGACCATGACTATTGACTGGATTGGTTTTGCATATGCTGCAATGCTGGCTGTTGGAGGTGTTGTAGGATACACTCGTAAAGGTAATAAATACTGGGACAGGAGGATTTTGAAACGAAGCATTTTGAATTTCCTTTTTGCTATGCTTCGTGAAGAGAAAAAATCAATACAAGACATGAAAACTTGGCTAGAAGGAGCACGACTACATCTTAAATACATCCTGCTCTGCTACTGACTCTCATGAGATTTTCTTGGGTCAGCCTAAGCATTTAAGCTAACTAATGAGTTTGTCTGCAGGACAAAAAGGGGGCTGTCATATTTGACCTCCAGTGTATTTTGGGCCTTTTCATTTCCTTTAAATATTCCTCTGCCGAATACAGTAGATAATCTTTGATTAAAGCATATTTGTATGGAGATAACCAGGCTTGATTCTGAGAGTTCTAGATGCAGGCTGGAAAGGAAACCATTTACCTGCATATTCTGATTCGATGCTTAAGTATCTCACACTATTAGAATTATGCATTTTCACTCTAAAATAATCAGGCAGGTTTTAGGTTATCATGCACTATAAAGCACGTTTTCCATATTGCCCTGGTTTTTGCAGTCCCTTCCCGGGAGCCGAACACGGCGTCCCGGCAGAGGTCGCAGTGGTACCGAGGACGAGCAGGCAGGCTCTGCAGGCTGCTCCTCTAAAGCTTTCCTACTAAGCACAATGGCCCAGCAGCAAATCAATCTTTGCTGTGGCCATTTCCCAGCCCCATTCTTGTGATTCAGTGCCACTGTTTGCCTGCACGCAGGTGTTTTGCTCTTTGAGACGTGGCTTTATATTTGACTTTCTGAACACATTTGCTGTATTTTTGTGTTTGCACCCAGCTGCACTTGCTGACTATCCCATTTGCTGCTTTTCTCTACTCTTTCATAGTTGACCAGTCCTTGTGATGAATCAGCTTTTTCTTTTTTTTTCTTTTTTTTTTTAATTGGTAATGATTGTTTTCTTGCAAATTCTGGACTGGTAAGTAAATGACATCTGGTGGTCCCGATTCATTACTTAAAAACATTTGGGAATCAGCTTAACCCAGATAATGTCTGGTGTGCTGATTTATGCTTTTATCATATGGTACTAAGTCAAATACCTATTCAGAAACCTGTGTATTACTGAAACACTGGGCTTTATAAGTCAGTTTTGTTATAGCACTGAAAGAAAATACTGAGTTACTTTTAAAGGCTGTATTGTCATCCTCATTACCATCAAATTGGTTTTTAATTCTTTATCATTTAAGTGTGATGTTTGCAATACCATTCCTTCTTTCAGGACTGATGTCGGACTGATGTCAGACTGAAAGGCTTATGACTACATAGAATCATAGAATGTCAGGGGCTGGAAGTGACCTCAAAAGATCATCTGGTCCAGCCCCCCTGCCAGAGCAGGATCACCTAGAGCAGATCACACTAAAACACATCCAGACAGTTCTTGAGTATCTCTATAGAGGAAGACTCCACAACCTCCCTGGGCAGCTGGTTCCAGTGCGCTGTCATTATCACAGTGAAATTCTTCCTCATGTTCACATGGAACTTCCTCTATGCCTCAGCTTCCACCCACTGCCCCTTGTCCTGTCACATTGATCAGGTAACCCCTTAGTCTTCTCCTCTCCAAGCTAAAAAGCCCCAGCTCCCTCAGTCTCTCCTCATAAGGAAGATGTTCAACTTCCTTAGGCATTTTTGTGGCTCTGCACTGGACTCTTTNAGCACACTGCCGGCTCATGGCCATCCTTCCATCCACCAGGACTCCCAAGTCCCTCTCCCCTTCACTACTCTCCAGCAGGTCAGTCCCCAACCTATACTGATACATGGAGTTCTTTCCCAGGTGCATGACTCTACACTTGCCCCTGTTGAACTTCACTAAATTTCCAACTCTCCAACCTGTCTAAGTGTCTCTGAATGGCAGGACAACTCTCCAGTGTGGCAGCCATTCCACCCGGCTTGGTGTCATCAGCAAACTTGACAGTGCACTCCATGCCCCTATCCAGGTCATTAATGAATACATTGAATAATACTGGTCCCGGTACCAACCCCTGAGGAACTCCACTAGTTACAGGCCTTCAGCTAGACTCTGTCCCACTGACCACAACTTTCTGACTTCTTTCCTTTAACCAGTTCTCAATCCAGTTCACCACTCCATCGCCCAGACCACACACCTCAGTTTAGCTATGAGGATGCTGTGGGAGATGGTGTCAGATGCTTTATTGAAATCAAGGTAAAGCACATTCACATTGTATATATGTTGTACAATGTACCCTTCTATGCGTATTGGCACATTTCTGTTATTCATGAAGACTCCCAAGTGCTAAGTCCAGAAAAATTACAAAAATTACTCTGAAGGTGCGCCTGGTAAAGAAAATAGCTAAATTCAGATTTGTGCTTCGAAGGTTGTTTTATCCAAATTGCAAGTATTATCAGATTCTGATCATCTCCCTCTGATTTAGTCAACTTTGCCCCTAATGCCACATAAGAGAACAACTCAGTTGCAGAAATAATACCCCTCTATTCATACCAGGTGGCATAGTTGCAATGTGGCAAAATTGGTTCTTTTTTAATATTTGGAGAGAGAACTATTGTGTAAAGATAGAGCTCAAAGTTATGTACTGAGAAATAACACTTCAATGGTTTCTTGCAGGTAGTAAAATCTCTTTAGCTGCTGGTCTGACCTTTGGTTCTGTGGCTGGTTATGGAGCTTACTGCATAACACGTGACCCAAGAAATGTAAAGATATCATTGTGTAAGTGTTTTACTACAGTTTAACAATCACAAAAAACAAATGCAGTTTCCTCAATTGCATGTAAAATTCTCCTTTTTATTAATTTCAGAGTATTGATTTGCTTTGCATGTTAGTTTTTAGAGTTCAACACTTCATTTTAGCTTGCAAAATTGAAGAGTTTAACCGTGGAACCATAAGCAGATCTTTAACACAAAACCAGCAGGTGTGTGTTACCACCTGCCAGTGCCTCCTTTTATTAGATGATTACCTAAGATTACAAATATTGTGCAATCCAGTTGAGAAATATGGGAGTGGACTGGAGTGAAATCATCAGTGGTACAGATTAGAATGTAATTTGAGAAGCTGCAGTAGTTGTGGGATCCAGTCTTGCATAATGGAGCATATCTTCAGGTCCCAATTGTTTGACTTAGTGTTTTTCCATTGCTGCTGAGAAATACAGGATATAAACTATGCAATAATTTTCATGTTAGCTACTTTGCTGTATTACACTTGTGCAAGCAAGAAACTACAATGTCTCAGAGGAAAGTTACCCTCGCACAACTGATTTGCAGTAAGAGCCACTGGGAGCTCGTCTCATTGTTTTCCCAGAGGTGGCTTAGGCTGAGGTTTCACAGACAGAAATGCATTCGAAATGGATTTAATCCAGACTGTGTGAGTACACAGTTGCTTTTTCTGAATTCAGTTAGAACTTATGGTATACCGTTCATGCTGGCTTTGTGCTTTACACCAGCCACAGCTGTAAACATTTCTATTTTAAAAATGTATTGGATAGCATTGATAGCAATGTTCTTTCTCACCGAGTTCTCTAGTGAAGGTGGCAATGGCATACCTGATCTGCTCCTAGGTGGCCTACCATTAGATAGTCCAATTTTGCCACCATGGCCTTGCTTAGATTAAGTTACCTCCCTGTTAAACTGCCCCACCATTCTGGAATGGAGACATAGCCTTAAGTATATGTAAATTTGTAATCATTCAAACTGAGTTTTTTTAAGTAGCATACAGCATTGTATTTTTATGGGTCAAATCACTAATTTGGATACAGAATTTGTAGAGAAGGAAACTAAAACTTTAACTAAATACTGCCTATTGCTATTAGCTATAGTATTTATCACCTCTGCAAGAGTCTTCTACAATAATGTAGGTAATACTTTAGCATAATATCTTGGTAGAAAGGTTCATACTTCAGTATGCAATAGTGCTATTCAGAGTGCAAGTTGATGCACCTGATTTATGGAATTTCTGATCTGAATCTGATTTACTGAATTGAATTGGCTGTGATTTATTGAATTTTACTAATTTAAGATGAAACAGCAAGTATCTAGCTGCAAATTGTGTCTGTAAGTTGTATGTCTTATAAACTCACTGGCACATGTGAAAAGCCAGATGCTAATAACTGGAAAAGAACATTACAGAGTGATCATGCTATGTAGGTTGCAATTCATTGTAAGTATTCTCAGGGCTCTGGCACAACCTATACTGTGGAGTAATCTACTCTTCAGACATTCCTGAGAGGATCAAGACTATGGGACCAGAAAATAAGAGCAATGCATAATGGAATTTTTTTTTTTCAGAGTATCTTTAATGGGTACACATGTATAGCTGGTAGAGTTTTTAAGATGCTTGTAACTGTCAGAGCTTATTTCATAATGCTGGAGTGAGCTTAAGACTAATTCTTAACACCTGTAAGCACAGGACTGTCCACAGGCATGGAGTTCAAAGATAATTAGACAGGTGGTTCAACTGCTCCGTAAAAAAGGGAAGAGATTTGTGTAACTGCCAATACTTTGGATGCAAGAATGATAAGGCCCATCTGCCCATGAGAAATCCTGCCTCTACACTCACTTCTAGGAAGCATTTCAGGTGACAGTTCTTTAACAAAGATGCTACCTGTGCAGTTTTATGTATTCTCACCACTCATTTATGTAGCGCTCTTCAGTCAAGAGTTCAGTATGAAATCCCCCATGCCTGATAAATTCATTATTGCCTCTATTTTTAAGTAGAACTCCTCCAGGAAGAGAGTGCAACTCGTTTCACGATATTTGTTCTCTGCTGCTTGTGCTGCACTTGTTGCCCTTTTGGGCTGCCCACCTCTTGTCACAGACAAGGATGTTTCCCTCGTAGCAAAAGGAAACGAGAACTTGTGGTCATGACAGAGATGTTGATAGCCATGATGTGTGTTGAAGACAGGTAGCAAACCTTCCAGTCTAGCTTTTAAGGCTCCAGAAATAAAAACTGATCAAATTGGATGCTTTGACTTCTTGAATAGTTAGAAAACAGCTCTGACTATCTAAGGTGGTGGGATTTATGAGGCACTATTCCTGCAATTCAGCATACGTGTTACTGTTACAATGAAGATTCTTCCTACTTTATCTGTATCCCCTTGAATGTAGATTACAGGGGAGTAGAATTCACTGTCTGGCAAATTTAGTTATTTGTGGAGTAGGATTTTGCACTCTGCTGCACATGGAAACCTTATTTGTAGCTGCGAGAAATTGTAGCACTGTATTTAGAAAAGCAAGAATATTTTTGCAAACCCCAGCTCTGATCTAATGCTTCTCTAAATTGCAGTTCATAGCAAAATATAGCAATGACCTTTGATAACTCTCCATGTTCCTGAAAGGTCCACTGGAAGAAGTGAGAACATAAGTATATTGATTTGTCTTTTGCAGTTTCATCTTTTCTTTTGACCATTATAATGGGAATGAGGTTCAAGAGGTCCAAGAAATTAATGCCAGCCGGAATAGTGGCATGCCTGAGGTAAACATATTGAGGATCTTAACGTAAAGGTTTCACTGATTTCCAAATAGTT
>VWYK01129062.1:0-30085 GCA_013399775.1 Semnornis frantzii | reverse complement strand
CGGGGCTGGCACCGCGGCTGGGTTAGCAGCGGTGCTGGGTTAGCAGCGGTGCAGGGCTAGCAGCGGTGCAGGGCTAGCAGCGGTGCTGGTACTGACGTTGTAGCTGTACAAGCTATCTGCTGTCTCCCCAGCTCAGCCTCCTTTACTGCTGGATTCCTGTACTTTGCCAGGTACCCCCAGCACAGATGATTGCACTACGGGGCACACTGCATTTTCAAGGCTCAGGAATAAGCACATACCACCACTGGGAAGTTTTTCAACGTTGTCCCATCTAATTTCTCCACAGAAGTTGTTTTACTTCTCCTTAAATTCGGTTTAACTAATTTTATCCTACAGCTACAGCACTGAACTGCGAACGCTCACTTCAAAACCGAACCTGCGATGCCTGTTTTAATTGAATTTCCTCCCCCCTACCTATCCAGAGGTCTCTGGCTGCATAACTACTACTGCTTTGCTTTCTGAGCAATAATGTCTACCTGGGCTCTTCTAACACCATTTAACCAATTTATTTATGGCCCTATTAGGATATTTAATTTTATTTAAATTTACATCTGCGCCGAGTTTATAAAATAAATATGAAATAGAGTTATAAGAAAGAGAAGTGAAAGAAAGCTTCTGTCTGCTGTGCTTAAAAACACAGAACTGCCTTTTAGCTGACTTTGGAAAAAGGCTTCTATACATCTTCAACTAATAGAAGCTATAAAAAACCCTTTGTAATATTGGAACCAGTTGAGAAACCACAAGCATTCAAATGCAGGAAATCATGATTTTATAACATTTTAATGTGATCTACTCTTGGGAAACAAAGTTAACCAAGCCCTGTTTCTGTACAGGAAATATTCCAGTGTACAGTTGTAATACATTGTGGTGAGGGGTACAGCTGCAATTTTTTCACCTGTAATGCCCCACTGGTATTGTGGCTTACTGGATTGCATCAAGATTGCCTTCCTGTCCGGAAAGCCCTCTAAGTACAAACAAGACTCTAAGCCCAGGTTTTATTTTCCCTTGGTATCAGAATATGGTAATTTAAGAGCCCTGAGAAATGCTTTTTAACCTTCTCGAAGAAATATGTCACATTCTTTTATTAGGAACTATGTTCTCTGCCTTTCTAAAACAACATGCGGCCGACACAGCTTATCGATTGATCGGAGTGGCAGGTTCGGAGCAGATGCAAGTGTGTGCAGGACTGGGGTCTGCCCACAGACACTGGCCCTTCTCCTGATGGGAAAAAAGCTCTAACCACACTAACAACTTGTGTTAAGGAAGCACAGATCAGCACTGTGCTCTAACAGCAGTCTTCTGCAGGCCCTTCCAAACATGAAGATGTAGGCAGTGCTATCAAGTGCCAAACCCATTTTTCTTCTACCAGCTGTCACCCACCTTGAGACCAAGCTGCTGTGCAGGTCATTTGCTTCTCTGATAGCAAAAGCAACAGCATTTAACTTACTGAGGTCTTCACTTCTTGTTGCAAGTATTGAGAAACAAAAGTATACAGCCAGGAACGTCAGGGCCTGAGCTAATTCTTGCAAACTCCTCTTCTGGTACAGGAACAATCTTTCACATTTAATTTAAAGCTTTCTGTTTTCTAAGCTTCAGCACTTATTAATAATCCAAGCCCTATGCTGCTGAAATGTAGCCACCTCTGGGACTGAGGCCCACAAATACTGTGTAATTGGCTATACACAGGCTCTTTTGACCACCTGACTTCTACAGGAGGTGCCACTAGCTCAGCGGACAGCAGGAAGGCCTTGGGTCCACAGAGCTTTGTAAATCAGGCTGCCAAACTCTGGGAGTACAGAACATGAGGAGGGTGTAAATCTGTCATTAAGATAATCTGATGGCTTCGTCAGTCCTCTGGCCCCCAGTGGAATTTTCGCTGGCTCAGTAACCCCAAAGGGTAAATTTCAGTGTGATGCACAAGCAAATTATGCACAACTTCCATTAACATTCCCCACCAGTTACGCTTTAACTCCCTGCAGAACCGGAGGTCAAACGATACAGCCTCATCTTGACGCAGTGAACGCTGAGATCACACAACACAGTGATTAAGATTACACACACAAAATACAGCAACAAAATAGTAAAGTCTGAGATAATCCTACTCTCAGGCAAGGAAGTTCACAAATGCAGTTTAAAGCTGGAATTCCTAAAGAGACCGGGCTCTGTTTCAACATCTGCTTGAGACTCGCTGTGTAACACTGCGACTCCTTTAGCCCCTGCTTCCTTCCTCGCAGGAAAATGAAGACAATGCTAATCATGAATAGCCTCAGCTCTAGCTGTGGAAAACATGTGCACAAGGCTGCCCAGCAGCCAGATGGTCTGAGGTGTGAGTGGCTCCAGCTACAAGCAAGCCTACAGCCCTCTTGCACAGAGGGCTTGTTTACACGACGAGCAGCATCTGCTGTTGTACACATGCCTGGATGCTTCTCCTGACTTCTGCTCCTAGAGCAGAACAGAAGGCATCCCTTGCACTTCCACTCCATGAGCAGGCAGACTCAAGACTCTGCTGGATTGCTTTGTTTCAAGCTGGTGCAGCCACAACTCTTCACAAGGCAGTGACCACAAACCCACTGTGTACAGTCCCCCTGCAGCACGACTCGCGCAACAGTCTGAGTAACAGCCAAAGGTAGAATTAACAGGAAATGTACCTTGGAAAATGCAGAACCCTAGACAAAGTACCCAATTTGCCTTCTGAACAATTCCCAACAGCCAGACAAATTATTTTGCCATCCATCCCCAAAATCTAACTATTTGAAGACAGCACTGACAGGAGATTCAAAAAACCTGCAAACTGAAACATTTACCCAGCAGCATGGTTGGGCTTCACAGTTTATTATCTAATATCAGATGAACTTCAAGCACTGACCTGTCACACACAAATCATCTGGGTTTCCAAAACAATTGTTGCTTTGGGAACGTAAGAAATAAATCAAGCACGACTAAAATCTGTGGTTTCCAAGCAGCTCTTTTCCCAGACTCTCAAGTGCCCGGCTCAACGCTGTGGCCCCAACTGGGAATGCAAAGTAAAAAGGAAGCAGGGCCAGCCAAAAGTGAGGTGTTCTCTGTTAAAAGGCAAAATGAATGCCTTTGACATTTATCATAACTCTTTTCCTGTTGACTGTCATGTCAAATCCTTCCTCAAATAATGACTTACAGTAGGTCTAATGTCACTCATTTTTAAGCTCGTGCTCCCTTAAGCCACTGTTTAAACAACCACAAGGTGCTAGAAAATGAATGTTTACTGGCTGCCAGTGCTGAAAAAGTCTGATTCCAGCCTGCAGAGTCTGCAAATGTTTTAATGGAATAGCATAAGCATGGAGGGCAATGCAGCAGAAAGCTCTTCTGGAGGTGGAAATATTTTCTGCTCTTCTAAAAGACATTTCCCCATCTCAGCAAACGCTCTGGGGGATTCCACCAGAGTGGTTTTATTTACCTCCTCCTTCCTTATTAAATCTCAGTTAAGCCCTTGTAACCTCAGACCTGTATTCGCTGCCCTAATTTTCTCCAGTAGACCTTGAGATTTGGTTAATTTGCTCTTTTCTAAAGCCGAAGTAAGCAAGCTCTGATTACTGGAACACCATCTGAAGAAGAGAGCCCAAAGCAGAGAACTCAGCATGCATCCATCTCCGCATCAGCTGCTCTAATGCTGGCCACACCTGCATGCCTCAGCAACCCTGGCAGGTACACAAGGGTACACACACCCTCAGATACAAACACCTGTTTAGGAGATATTTTAACTTCAAATGGAGAAAGGAGACTTCCTTTTGTCTTGAAAGTTTCAGCAGCTTGCATCTCTGTGTGACTGCTTCATCACACAGTAGTTATCTGAGAGACTGGAAAGCCAGAGAGCTAGAGAACGTTGGCAGGGACCTCTCCTGAGAATGTCTAGAGATAGGCCAAGGGGGAATGGTTTGGAGCTGAGGAAGGAGTTCTTCAGTGTGAGGGTAGTGAGACTGAACAGGCTGCCCAGGGAGGCTGTGGCTGCCTCCTTGTGTGTGTGTGGGTGTTGCAGGCCAGGCTGGATGAGGCCTCGAGCAGCTGAGTCTGGTTGAGAGGCGTCCCCGGGCATGGTGGGGAGGGTGGAGGAGAGGAGCTCTGAGGTCCCTTCCAACCTGAGCCATTCTGGGATTCCATGATTCTGTGAATAAAGGCCTCCTGATTAATTGAAATGGGAACCTAAAGTTTGAGATGAGTCTTTGGTAAATGCAGTTTACTAAAGAATGGTGAAAACCAACTCTGCATTCCTTATTTCACAACATACCCATGGCAGTCTAATAAAAGCCAGGCATGCTCTCCATGTTTAAGACTGGTGTTCCTCTACACAGCTGCTCTGTCTAGGTGCAAGGTCACTTCTGGACAATGTGATCAGTCACCACCTAGGGCCATGGAGCAGTTACTGCCATCATTAATGGTCACTACCAAAACATAGCTCCTACTGCAGGCATTCCTGCACCCAAGAATTCTGCATTCCGTGTGCCCAAGAGCAGCTCTGTGATGGATGTCCTCTAATTTGGGCTGGGATCTTTCAACTCTTCCTTGTAACTGAAAGTCCAAAGTAATGATAAAAGAGTTGCTAAGAATTAATTCATCACAAAATTGACAGCCCTCACCAAGAGTGTGCCACAGCAAAAAGGGTGGTGGAGGGAATGTGTAAGGGGATGCTTGACCACAAATCTACACCAAGACTGATACTGAGAGTTATCTGCAGTCAATGTCCAAGATGAAATGCACCTCTGAGGAATCACATGAAGAGCAGCAGAAGCTGACAGAACCTGCCAGATTCATTCCTTGCTGTCCAAGGCAAGCAGAGGGGAGATGAAAGAGGGTTTCTCCTACCTCCTGTCCTCCAGACTGCAGCACAGAAACAGAAAGCAGCAGAACATGGATGCTATAAAAGCCAAGCTGTGGATGCCCACTGGAAGAGTCACTGTTCCCCCTGCACAGGGTCACACCATTTGTGATGTCTGGCAGCCATAATGGGAGCTTAATGCAATTATAGTCAAAGCCTATGTGCTGCCATCAGCAAATGCCATCCTGAAAGGAGGCAAATGGCTGGCTTGTGTGGCAGACTTAACGAGGTCAGCAAGGCAGCACAGGGCAACAGAGTTTTGATCTTTGATTCAATCCTCATGCCAAGTGGAGCTCATTTTTTTTCCACTTAATTTTACTTTTCCTAGAAGTGAAAGGAGTTGACATTTGTCTGTCCAGAGGGCAAAGAACTTGGCAGGACAATTCCATGATCTCACTAACTGTACGTGCAGGGTAATAACATTACTCCATGTGTCTGAGGAGATAATCCCACTTACCCATAACTCAAAGCACATTGGTGCATAATTCAATTTTAGAAGTGATTTTTAAAGGCTGTGGCAATAATGAAATGTGATTCAGCAGCTCTGAACAAATAGGAAGAACCAGGAGATATTTATTTCCCCTGCCTCACAACAGTATTCCCATTAACAAGCAGATTGAAATAAAAAACAATGACAGATCCAATTTGTAACACAGAAAGGAAACTGAGATTAACAAAATTAAAACAGAGTTTAAATCAAAATAGGTAGGAAAGGAGTAAGTGAATTTATAAAGATTAATTACAGTAGACAGGAGTGAATGTCACTACCTGCCTGGCTGTGTTAGAAAGCAAAAAGCCTCAGAGCTAAGGACTGGCGTAAAAGCGAGGTGTGGTCTGTTTTGGGGCAGAGAGCTCAGGATTGGTGCAGCTGTGAGGTGTGGTCTGTTTTGGGGACAGAGTCACAGCACTGCATGCTTGGAAGGGATGCTGCCACCACCTCAGAGTCAGCCTGGGCTGCCCATTTCAGCTCTCTCAAAGCAAACCCAAAGCAGAGACTTTCTGCCCTGTCGATCTTGCAGCTGCAGGACAGGGTAGCTGGGTTGAAGACAGGAGCCCAGTGAGATTCCAGTGGCAGTCTGGCAGTCTCAAAGCAGTTCCTTCCTCATGTTTCTGCTTCAAACCAAGTGAAATCTTTAAGCAAAGACAGATGGATGAAACCATAGGAAGCAGAATAAAAACTCTGCATGCTTGCAAACCAGAAGTGATAGATTTTGCTATAGCTTATCATGCCATGGGAAACCTTTACAGGTAGTGACTCAAATGTTTGTGGCAGCAGTTTAAAATCTGAAGATGTGCCTGAGCTATGGTACTCATCTATTGAGTTAATAGAAAATAAAGTTTTAATAAAGCTAAATTAAAAACTATTCACTTTACAGCAGTGCTCTTCTGTTAACAAAAGCAGAGAACTTTACCCACCTGAAGAACATCTCCAAGGTCAACGGTGCTAATGTCTGGGTCTTCAGTGGTATTAAAAGGAACAGGATTAATTCTTACAAGGGTGAGCACTCTGGGTTCTGAATACCTCCACATCATCATTCCTGGACTGTCCTCAGTTTCATTGTAAAACACAACTTCATAGGCACCAGGCAGCTTTTGTGCTTCTGTCAAGCAAAAGAAAGTTCAAATCTGTTGTATGATGTCTACAAAGAAACATGCTGCTTTGTGAGACACTAAAGTAGTTAAAAACAAACTCCTCAGGGTCAAAAGGAGGGGAAATTTAAAAAAGCAGTTTCCCTGGCTTCTAAGAGATTACAGCTTAATGAAAAGAAGTCAAACAGGTATCCTTCTCTTCACTCTGGCAGATGTCCTTGCCATTGCTCCTCATCAAAATGCAGCTCCTCACTGCAAGAGCCCAGGAATCTTTCCTGCTTTACTCCTGTACTTCAGACCTTCAGAAGAAGAGGGAAACAATGTTCTTTTTACCTGCATCTTGGATATACTGGAACAGGCCTGTTCTCAGATCATCAGAGGTGTGCTCAGTTCTGGAGGCCTGGTTCCTTTCCAGAGAGGACCGAGTGTGCTGTCTGCGGTCAGATGTCACTGTCTCTGCGTGGCCCTTTTTAGTCAGATACTGCCACAGAAGCTCTTGGAGGAGAACTAAACAGTTCAAATGTTCCTGACCACAGAAAATCTTAAAAAAAAAAAGAAAAGACAAAGCAATTACAGACAAATGTTTAGTGATATTTGAAGAAAAACACCACCACTCCAAAGCAGCAGGAGCTTTGCATGGCTTTGTAGCAGAACAAAAGGCAAGCAGCCAGTCCTCTCCCAGCTCTGACAAGCTTTTGTCAAACCAGACTCCTGTTTGAGAGAACAAATTTTATGGGGACAACTCCTTCATCTCCTTCACTCCTCATGTGCAGGGGTGCATTCAGAAGTAACAGCAATGGAAGGTACCAGCAAGTAATGAAGCAAGAAGACTAAGAATCACGGTGGGATAAAATCAGAATCACCACAGAGTCACTCAGAAGTCCCCAGTAAGGGTAGGAGTAAAGAGGTCCTGCGTGCACACAAAAACTGAGCCATTTTTCTCACTGGGGAATGCCAACTTGCAACTAGGAAAAAGAACCAGAGGATGCCTACAGGGAGGGGAGCACAGCTGGCAAGAAGAAAGCTTTTCCTTCCCTGCACCTACATACAATAAATCAAGACCCTCTTGAAGCACAGCCACAGCAAGTCCTGAGCTGGACAGTCCTGGCTTAGCCAGGTCACCTCCCTGGTTTAGAATCAGAATGGTCAGGGCTGGAAGGGACCTCTAGTCCAAACTCCCCTGCACTCAGCAGGGGCATCCTTCAACTAGATCAGGTTGCCCAAAGCCCTGTTGAGCTTCCCCTTGAGTATCTCCAGGCATGGGGCCTCAGGTGCCTCCTTCCTCTCTTTAGTGCATCTTTGCTGCATTTCTAGAGTGCCTTTAGGCTCTGGGTCCCTTTCTAGAGTGCCTTTAGGCTGTGGGTCCCACGCTTGGCCCAGCACCGTGTCAAAGGAGTTGTGTGTCACCTAAGCCCACCTCAGAGGCCTCAGTTCCCCACTGGCAGAGGAATGCCTTTCCTCTCCCACTTGCATTCATCTTACTCTTAGGCAGCTAAAAGTCCAGAGCTGCCTACAATACAACAATACTCCAACTCCAACATGCAGAGACCAGGAGCCAGTCTCACATAAGCTGCAATGCCAATTAACCAGGGGAGAAGATGAGGTCCATTTGGAGCTGGTAAAATCGTTAGCCTTAAATCAATTAATTGGAAGCAGAACTGTTAATGCTTTTGTCAGCATTCTCAAATCTCTTCTGCCAGACCAAATGCTTCATTGTTTTCAGCACAAGCTAATTCCACCAGAATATACTCCAATAATAAATGGCTTTCTCAGATTTAGACACATTTCTTTCCTTGACAAAACCTCAACTTTTTGGGGAAAATCCCAAACCCTTTTTGTTAGTAGCAACATGCAGAAGTAGTCAGGTCAGGAGTACCTGTGAATAACAAATATGAAAGGAGCAGAGAAGCTAACTGATTTTATTTTTCCATTAAGAGAGAATAAAAAGAAAATACTCTTATTCAATTAGCTCCACTCCCAGTGGGCTTTGAGAACTTCTAGTGCCAGCTCTGGGAAGAGACCTAATGACTAAATGTCAAAACCTCCTCCTTGTGCTTTCTATGCTTCATTTATATGTTTATTTATATGTTAATATATGTATATTTTATTGTATCTATTTGGTGTGCATAGATACAACAATAAAAATAATTAAACCAAGACATATCTTAAAGCCCACTGGTTCAAGCCCCACAAGAACCTATTTTTCATTTCAAGAACTCCCATGCCTCTTGGACTGGTTTCAAGCTTTGTGCACTTCCAACAAGGAGAGGACAGCATGGTAACCTGACTATTAATTGCTAGGACAAGTTAATAATCAGCCCCCTGAGAAACTGGTGCAAGTTTAAAAAGCAAGGCTGTGTATTTGTGAAAGCTGCCCTGAGGCAGTGCAGAGAGAGAGCTCCTGGACAGATACACACACATCAGAAGAGGGTCCTGGATGTGCAGTGCCAGTGACTCCATCCAGCAGCTCTCAGAGAACACACACACACACACAGCTACAATACATGGCTTAAGTAGGACTGAGAAGGACCAACCAAACCACTGCACACACTGCAAACCACTGCACACAACTTTTCAACCACCAGCTTTACATGAAAGAGCAGATACTCATCTTAAAAGGTCAGAGAAAAGCCCCACAAACCAAACAGGCACAACCCCCAGTTCAGTGAGCTGCTGGGCTGCAGAGCTTTACAGGGTTAGACTGGAGCTGGGCAAGTCCTTCAGTACATGGGTGCTGAGAGTCTGGCACAGGCTGCCCAGGGAGGCTGTGGCTGCCTCCTCTGTGGGGGTGTTGCTGGCCAGGCTGGATGAGGCCTTGGGCAGCTGAGAGGTGTCCCTGCCATGGTGGGGAGGTTGGAGGGGATGAGCCCTGAGGTCCCTGCCAACCTGAGCCATTCTGGGGTTCTATGTTTCTTTCACATAATTTATTTCTGAAATCTCCATCATCCAAAGCCAGCCCAGCCCAAGGGCAGAGCAGAAGCATCCCATACAGACCTGCAGCAGCCCTCCTCTCAAGTCCATGTATAATTTTGGAATGGATTGCTCCGGGCCTGGGTCACCACTGTGCTTACACCACTTGGCTTCCAGGCTAAGAGAGCAGCAAAAAGGGCCCATCAGGGGTCTGGCTCTCTCCTTGAGACTTGTTTTAAGTAGGAAATCTTTTATGTCAAGGACGAAAGATGATCCCTGGATTCCTAAAAAGAAAGAGAGACAATTAATCCCACTGCTAGTTATTCTCCCAACATTTATCTGCTTACTTCTTGAATTCACTCCCCCACAAGCCTGGCAATCTCTGCCTGCAAGCAACTACTCACACAGGCAGCCACACTGACTTCCATGGAAATAACTGTGTGGGCAATTGCTCTCCTCTCCAAGCAACAGCACCACACTTAGGTCCCAAGACCTCTGATTTTTTTTTTTTGTTTTGTTTGCTCTTCCAACACCACAGCGCAGACTTCACACAGTGCTCCAGTTCTGAAGCAGGTATTTCCCATGCACATTCCTGTACAAAGAACTATCTGGCACAGCATGAAGACCTTCTACACGTGAGCATGGTAAGCTGTACCAGAAGAGACACTTTTCATGAAAAGATGAGATTCAGAAGACTGTATGAAGAACAAGAACAGCTGCTTCACTTGACTGTTTTTCAAACTGATAGCAAACAGCTATTTGAAATGCTCCTCTCTGCTTTTGTTCAGGTCACTCACTCCCAAACAGTGCACTCCTAGGTGCTGGAGTGCTTGGCAGCAGAGCAAGGGTAATGTTGGGATTCGAGCCACTCATGGATTTACAGAATGGTTTGGGTTAGAAGGGACCTTGAAGATCACCCAGTTCCAGCCCCTTTGCCACAGGTAGGGACACCTGGTACTAGCCCAGGTTCCTCAAGGCCTCATCCAACCTGGCCTTGAACCCAAAAGAATTACTACAACTTGAAACCTATAATGTGTGCTTACCAAAACCCACCTGAATCCAACCTTTTCACATCGTGACCGTTCGCACTTTACATCCTTCAGAAGCCAGAGAAGTGACCAGGCCAGGCCAGGTTTAGGACAGAGCTTAGGTGCCCTCATTACAGACAAACATTTTAAGGAAAGAAACACTGCCCAGAAATGCCTCTCCTGGTGTGCACTGAACCTGCTGCAGACGAGCAGGGCCTAAAGCAGAGCAGACTGAACATCTCTATTTCTTTAGGAGACTGGACTTACACCAAGGCTGCTACAGCTGAGCCTGGGTTCACTTTCCTCTCTTCTGGTGCTTGGGCTTGGACTCAACACTCTAACTACTGAACCTCACTGCACTTTGTAATGGCAGCAGTTTGTTTGTCTAACGAAACAAGATACTTACAAAAGGCAAAAGATTCAAAAGCACTTAGGGCTTACTCAGAGGTGTCTCAAGGTACAGTTCCATGTAGTATTTTCATACACTGGCTGGTAGAAAAATCCCACAAAACCACAACTCTCTGCTTGAACACAGGCAGCAAATCTGTGTTCAGAATCCAGAAAGATGCCTGTATGCATGCTGGAGGCTGGGATTTTGTAATTCTGAGACATGTCACAGACAGTGGAAGCAAATCTGTTGGGTTTGTCTTGGGTCTTTGTTCTGCTTTGGTTTTTTTCACCTCCAGGATCTACTAGGAAGGTGGTCCTGCAGTCCCCACAGTGGTAAAGGCATTGAATTGGATCCAAGGAGAGCAGGAACCACAAACAAGACAAATGTCTCCCGTGAGAGGTTGGGAGTTTATTACAAGAAGGATGAAAGGCTTAAGTGAACCTTTATCCCATGCCAATCAGCAGCACCCATGTCACCAACTGGGAAAGGGCTTTAGGCTGAGAAAATCAGGCTGCCTTCTGCATGCCTGGCTCTGGTCCCAGGGCAGAAACTGTTCAGTGGGCTTCTGACACTGGACTTCAGTGCTAACAAGAATATTAAACAGCAACACACTGGGATGCACCTCCTTCTGGTACTGGTTCAGGCTCGAGTCCAGAGTCTTAAACCCAAACAAGAGCTGTTACAGGAAGGTCTCACCCTGCTGTGCTCAGGCTCCCTGTGTTAAGAGGCACTACAACATTTAGAAATTCAATCTTGTTTATACTCTACATGGAGTTTTGATTTGAAAGAGGAGAATTTCTCAACAACTATTGCACAATTCTGCAACATACAGAAACATTCTATAGGTTCCCTGCAATATCTGCCAAGTTGCAGAAATAACAAAGGGAGAAAAGGAATGCCAGAATCCAAGTGGTTTTATTTATGTTTTCCTTCACTGGGATTACACTTGGAAGGATTATGCTTTGCAGACTGTTCCTGTTACCATCTCAGCTCCACAAAGGACAAAAAGCCCCACACTATCCAACAGCTCCAAAACAGATCCGAGCACTCAGCACACAATACTGCAGCTTCAAAACCAGCAGTGTCCTGCTCAAACACCATGTAAACAATAGGGAATGAAGGCACAGTTCAGAACGAAGAATGAATGAAATACTACAAGGCACATTCATGGACCACTGAAAACTCAGGGACTCAATTAGAGTTTTTGCCTTTTCTTGCTGCGAGCAGAAGGCTCTGGTACAGGCAAGGAGCACAGCCTCTGCCTTCCCAGCAGCTTTATCCATGTGCCCTTCTCAGGGGGAAGTGACTTTTAGCATAAAACCTGCTGTGCCCTTGGTCAAGAAAGGATGCAAAGAGCACTCTTTGCACTCCTTGTGCAGACAAACTTGCACAAAGTAACATCTTGAGAAAGCTTGAAGCAAATGAGTGAAGCTCAGCAAGCACAAACCCTACAAGGCAACAGTAAAAAAAGCTCTCTGGCTCTGAGAGAACCTTCCATAGGATACCACTGTTATGGAAATCTGGAAAGGATGAGATTCCAAAAGAAACAATCTCACACTCCAGTGGGAGTAAAGAAATACCAACGTGCACTGGAAGGAAGCTTTTTGAAGACTGCAAAGGACATACTGAGATGCAAAGTATATGCTCAGCTGGCAAAGTTGCTTTGCCATGACTAAAGCAATCAGCTCAGAAAGGTGAAGATGCAAAACAATTCTCCCCTGCTTAATTCCCTCCCACACATTGTTTCCAGCCAGTCCTTTTGTGCATCTTTGACAAACCTCCACTGCTGAACTCAAACTTCAGCTAAAGCAGGTTAAAGTGTTTGAGTGAACTTGAGATCGGAGAGTGGCTCAGGTTGAAAGGGACCTCAGAGATCATCTCCTCCAACCTCCCCCACTGTGGGCAGGGACAGCTCTCAGCCAGACTCAGCTGCTCAAGGCCTCATCCAGCTTGGCCTGCAACACCCCCACAAAGGAAGCAGCAACCTGGGCAGCCTGTGCCAGGCTCTCACCACCCTCACACTCAACAACTTCTTCCTCAGCTCCACTCTAACCCTGCTCTGCCTCAGCTCCAAACCATTCCCCTTTGTCCTGTCTCCAGACACCCACAGGCAGAGTCGCTCTGCAGCCTTCCTGCAGTCTCCCTTCAGCTACTAGAAGGCAGCTCTACAGTCCCCTCCGTGTCCTCTCTTCTCCAGGCTCTGCAGAAGTAACACATCTCCAGAAATGAGAGCTGTGATGGGTAGAGGTTAACTTGTTCTGTTTGGATCACTGCTCACGAACCCCAAGGCACTTCAGTATGTGCAATAATTTACTTCCAGGAACAAGTAGTTTCATGACCTTTAAAATACTCCTCCAAGAGACTAATCAGTGTGAAGTGCTCTGGACAATGCAGCCAACGTGCAGCCACACCCACAGGGGCCCCCCAACAGGCTGCCATGCTAGCTGGGCAAAACACAAGTGAGAGCAGGCTTCTGTGTGCCACTGGCAGGATGGGCTTTTAGGGTGACACACTCAGAAGGGACATCCAGATGTTGTGATACAGCTGGAATACTGCAGCAGGCTTTGAACTAAAGGCTGGCACCTGTTTGGCAGCATCAAGAAATGGACTTGTTCAGAGATGTCAGAAGATGCAGATCATCACAAAGAACAGTGAAGAAAAACGACTGCAGGACAGCATTTGCTTTACGTTCTGTCAGTCAGCAGAGACTTGATACTAACGTTTGCAAAGACCTCTCCTAGCACCTGAGCACTCTAACAGATTAGGGTTTATATATAACCATGAGACAGTTCTATTAGCATTTACTACAACTAAGTGGCTCCATGCTTGTGAGGCCTCCCTGTGTGCACAAAGCCATTTGTGTGTCTAAAGAAGAGATCCTGCTTGCCTGGCTCCGGGCAGCCCCCGCAGCTAAAGAAGCCTTGCAGCAACAACCACCTTGTGTTCGGGCAAAGCAGGTGGCAAGATCCTGCCCTTCCTCCTGCTTCACACACCAAGGCAGATGCAGTGTTTGGACATTGACTGTGGGCTGCCTGTTCTCCAAACCATTCTGAAATGCTGATATTTGAATGGGCTCCAAATGAAACAAGTGGAAATGTAGCAGGAGGTTTTTCCCTTCTGTTATGCTCTGTCTGTTTGCTCTTCCTTGGAGCCCGGTTTGGTTCACTGCAGTCACCCAATACAACACAGGATATGATTTTAATTGGCAAACTTGTATGTGGGAAGAGAGTTTTAAGGAAATGGAAACAAAAGCAGTGTAATAAATACAGCAGGAACAGAGAGGAAAGAGAGACTCTCCCATGGTCTCTCCATGCAGTCTGACTGCTGGAGGTAAATCAGTGATTGGGTTTCCTTACTGCCTCCTGATTTAATGCCACACTTTGCTAAGGTAAAAATCTGTGATACTTGCTTCTGAGCATTCATTCCTCACATCTGCAAATTCAGCAGCTAGTTCAAAGCTGCCCAAGACACTAAGCTTTGAAAACCTAAATATGCCATTTTATCTAATATATTGATACAATGATCCGTGGGTTTTTTCCTGTTAAGAAAGAGTCAGGTCTCTCACGTAATCAGTAGCTACACTACAGTTACACTGCTCCAATGACAGATATCCTGTATGAAGTAACTTCTGAGAAGAAAGGGGAGGTAAGCTATGAAAATAATTAGAAGGCAAATACTGCAGTCAGTGCAACAGCCAGCCAATAACTGCTCCAGGTCTGGAGACAGGTCAGCAGCAAACTAACAGTGAGACACAGTAAAGGACAGTCCTGCAGGAGAGATGTAGTCAGCAGCCTGCTGGCTGCTCTGCATTTCTCATTAGCTGTGAGCTGAATCTCCTGATAGTTCATTGTGCCCAGGAGAACAATATTTACACGTTGCCAGTTAAGTGTCCTCTAGTGACAGACAGCTTTTCAGCATCACACAGGGACATGTGTGGGCTCTGGGAAGAGATGAGATGTGTAACAGGAGGCAAACAGAAAGCCATGAGCTTACCCAGGCCAAGCCCTTGAGTTTGTCACTAATAAATGTCCCCAGGCCTTCAGCAGTCCTGGCTGCTGGGAGCCTGTTTCCTTCAAATACTTCAAACACTAAAACCCAGGAACATTTATTATTTTAATCCATTACAGGCAGTGCTTGATTTAACTTTATTGGTTGTGGTAGTGGTAGTAGTTATAGTGGGGGTAAAGCTATGTTCTTTTACACATCATTTCAAAAGGGCTTAATTATATTTTATAGCTCAGGCCAGGAATCCTGCTTGTTTTGTGTCTAACAAGGTTCAAGTGGAGTTCAGGTTAGTGATGAATCAGAAGAGAAGTCAGAGATGGTTATCTCTGAAATGAGCTCATCTCCCCCTAAGAGAAGCTGGGCAGGTACATCACCTTTGTTGCACTCCTGCACCCAAACTGGCACTTGGTGATTTGCTACCTTGGGGCTTTTTGATGCCCGATCACAGATGGCACAATGAAGTTAAGAGCTAAAAGGACCTTAATTTGCAGTCAAGACTTTCTCTGGTATACAGTAATTCTGAATGTATTTGTTAAACACTATATTGCCTTATCTTACTCTATTTAAACAGAGAAAGATGCATAAAGAGAAATAGTAACAGCAGTGGGGTTTGCATCTGTGAGCCCAGCTCTCCAAACCAAGTGCCGCAGCGGCAGGAGCCATACTTGGCTCCTGTACCATAAACATTTCATTTGTAAATGCAGCAGTTTGCAGCAGAGTGACTGCACATTCTTACTGCAGCTTCACAGATGGGCATGGAGAGGTTCTCCAGTTAAACCCTCTCCCAACATCTCTGTATTTTCACACCTTACCTTTAGGTGGTTGGTTGCAAACACTGCTTTACTGAAGTAGCTGGCACCTACAACTGTCAGTGATGGAGAAGGTTGTAGCTACCTGGCATTGCAGAAAACTCAGCTACTGAATGGTTGCACTAAATGAAGCATTTCTAAGCAGTGGCTGCCACTCAGAATGCAGCCCCATGTAACTGCCACAAGTCTGAACTGGAATTACAGCTCTAGTGTCTTGCTTCCCTGCTCTGGGCTCAATTCACTGCATTTCAACTGCTTTAATAAACTAAAGAGGCCATGAAGCCCTGAGGGGGTAACTTTTCTGCATAAATAACTGCCTTGAAGATAGTGCCTGGCAGCACCTCGGGTCTTTGAATCTCTGTAACTCAGTGAGTTGTGCTTGTGGCTTGACAGATACACCCAGGCCACACAAACTGAACAGGTTTCCCTGTGCCCTTGGGATATGGTTCCCCAGGATTATGATCAGACCAGACCTGGTCTCCTATGTTCCAGTCATCTCCTCCTTTCAAGCTTCTCCCCCTCCTTTCCACACTGAATTCTCTTTTGTGCCACCATGGCCATTAACCTGTACCTGTCCAGTGAACAGCTGAAGGAGAAGATCTTGCTGGAAACCTTTCTTTCTTGTTGGATTAGTTTTCAGACAGATTGAAGCCCTGCCTCAACTCCCTGAACAGCTGCTTGAGAAACAGAGCAGGAAGGGTTGGAAATGTGTGGCCACAGTGAGCTCAGCTTCTGAAGGGACTGCACCTCTTGTTTAGGCAGCAACTGGCAGTCTCAGGCCATTAAACATACTCTGCTCACAGGAGCAGCAGGATCGTGTTGCCATCAACAATTTAAACAACTTGTGGAGCTGGCCCTCAAGCCAGCCTCACCTCTGGGCTCTCTACCTCACACTGCAACTGGAGGGGTTGCACAGAAAGCATCAAATGCACACAGCAAACATTCAGCTGTGGTTGTGTGCTGCATCTCCTCGTGAAGGTCAATAGCACTGACTCCCACGAAAGGCTGTCTCCTCTACTACTGCTACATACAGCACTGGGATTCACATAAAAGAAATTCCAGTCTGAAAAATCTGCGCCATAAAAGCTGAGGAGATTACAAACCCAATCCTGTTTGCTCTGAAGTGACTTTCATTGGGAGCCTGCTCCACAGAGTCAAGTGAAGTGGCAGTGGGGTTGTACCAAACGAAGGCATGCTGCCCACAGCTGCCCCCTCTTCTCCCCTGAGCTAACATGCTAGTTCATCAGTAGCCATTCTGAAGCCTGTTAAAAAGTACCAGTAGGGAATCTGCCCAGGATTAATAGTGGTGCTCAGTCCCAGGATTAGGTGGTGTCTTGTTTCATGCATTTCAGGCCATCTGTTCTTCCCTCCTACGTTCTACTCCTGCAGCACTATAAACGCACCTCCACCTCGGGGACTATAGAAAGGAATTAGAATTCTTCTGCTTTTCATTATCACAAGATTCAGTAACTCATTTCATTGTCAGGATAATCCCCTTTTACTCTTTCTTTTGTGCTTGCAGGGGATGCCAAAATGACAAATAAAATCCCAGATGTTAGAGAGCCGATGAGGTCTCCACCTTCTCCTGAGTGTTGGGTTTAAGCTGCTTGTGACGTGGCGTCAAATCCGACAGGACCCTGCTGCCCAGACCCAAGCCTCATTAGGGTTTGTTAGTGATTTGTGCAGGTGTCTACAAGCTGCACTTCCACCTCCATCCTCAGCAGTCACTTAAATACTTGCTCTGCCCTCTGGCTTTTACTGCCAGAGCATTAATTTCCTATTGTTCAGGTGTTGGGAAGAGTCCATTTCTTCCGAAAAGGAACAGAGGTCTGCAGGGTGCTGTAAAAGGCTTCTGACTGCTGCATATTATTTTAGGTAGTCATATCTAATTTAATGCTTTATTTCCCCATGGGCCAACCTGCATATCTGCAGCATCCAAAGGCTTCCACAAGGCCTTACCAGACATTCCTGCAGTCAGGTAACTCCAAAGTGAAGTTTGGTCTTTGCTCTACACCAATTAATAGCTACATTTATCTTTTAGCACTTTCTGTGAAGTACCCTAAGTGTGCAATCTCCTTCAGGTTTAGCACAAATAACTGCAATTATCATGTGCTGAAAGGGTGCTTTGGGGTTTTTCCCCAATATTTAAAAAGCACTCATCTCTGCACCTGGGACAGAGGGCTGGGGAGTTCTGTCTATGCATCTTTGGAATCTTTCATGTCTGTAACTCTCTTAGGCTGTGTAGCACTGCAACAGGAACATGTAGAAATTCATCACAGAATCACACAACAGCTCAGTTTGGAAAGGACCTCAGAGCTCATCTCCTCCAGCCCCCCACCACGCCCAGGGACACCTCTCAGTTAGACTGGGTTCCCAAGGGCTCATCCAACCTGGCCTGCAACACCCCCACCAAGGAGGCAACCACAGCCTCCCTGGGCAGCCTGTGCCAGGCTCTCACCACCCTCACACTCAACAACTTCTTCCTCAGCTCCACTCTAACCCTGCTCTGCCTCAGCTCCAAACCATTGCCCCTTGGCCTGTCTCAGACCCCCTCAGGAACAGTCTCTCTGCAGCCTTCCTGCAGGATCCCTTCAGGCACTGGCAGCAGCTCTGAGGTGCCCTTGGAGCCTTCTCCTCTGCAGGCTGCACCCCCCCAGCTCCCTCACCCTGTGCTCACAGCAGAGCTGCTCCAGCCCTGGGAGCATCTTTGTGGCCTCCTCTGGCCTCACTCCAGCAGCTCTGTGTCCCTCTCCTGCTGGGGACAGCAGAACTGTAGGCAGGATTGGAGATGAGGTCTCACAAGAGCATGGAGGTGTTTTCATTTGACACGACTGCACTGTGAGTGTTCATCACTTACAACTTGGTTAGCAGTAATATGAAGCAAAGAATTAGCTCTCTCTTTCCCAGAAGCTACATCTTCCTCCTCTCATCAGAAATTAATAAAAGAGCTAGCCCAGAATGCTGCCAGCTTCCAACGTTAACTCTGGAAGGAAAACTGATAATTAAAAATAAATTCTCTGGCAAGTTTCTGCTCTCATTTCAGCTAAAAAGCAACCCAGGCATTACAGAAGGTCATGTACTTCTGTTGTCCTCCATCAGGGAGGAAATACACCAGCAACACATCCTCCTGAGGGCTTTCTTGCTAAATAGTTCCTAGGAAAGAGGACTCCTTATGAACCAACTTCCATCTCCTCCCTGAAACCTCATCTGGCAAAGGAGTCCTTTGCACTGTTTATAAAACACTGTCACATAAAATGTGCAAAAAACCCCCATTTCACTAAAAATAGCTTGGGTAAGTAGGGGATTAGAGGAGTTTCTACTGCTATAATTGTTCCTTTGTAGTTTTTTCCATGATGTTTCTGAGCAGTGTTTTTAGCTGTGTTTATTAAAGTCAGCACATCAAAAAGGATCAAAGGGAAAGCTAGTGAGAACCAAAGAAATCCCAAGTGTATCGTGTTGTCTCACTGGGGAGTTATGCAGATTCAAGTAAACAAGTGCAAATTGTTGAGGTTTTAATGAAAATTCTCTACAATTATTGTATCTGAAGTCCCTCTGTCTAATAACATCTGCAGAGCAGATGTCTGTGCTGTACAAAAGGCAGCAGTGCTCCTTTTGCTTCCTCTGCTTTAACAGTACATCTGAGATGCCTACTTTTGTCACCGTGCTTAGTCTGCTTCAGCAAGTAATTCGTAAAATGCAGCTGCTGCAGATGGTCCCCACAGTTATTTGACTGTAAAATCAAAGACATGGGGAAGGATTTGTCTATTAGTTTGATTCTATAAAAAAAAATTCTGACATTAACCCTGCTCAGCTCCAAAGGTTGATCTATAAAACCTTTTGTAAAGAGAAAAGTAGCGAAGGACTGACAGATTTAAGTACTCCTTGCTCCCAAGACATAGCTACTACACTTACCAAAAAAAAAAAAAAAAGGTGTAGTTTGCATAATTTCTTTGTAAAAATACACCAGATCTGGTTAGTAGCTGTGCTGCTCTTCTGAAGTTGTTCTAGCACAGGATTAGAATCGTGGAATCGCCACAGAATCTCCACAACACCATTTCCCCCCAACAAATAATGCAGCCCCTGTCCTGGAGTTGTAATTTCCACTTTGGATTCTGTCAGTACTTTAAATTCTTCATTTGAAATTAAAATTGTTTAAAATTAAACAATCTCCTCAGAGACCTTCTGACAGTTTCAGTTTTGTGCTGGTGTATCCTTTGCCCACTCGCTGTATCATCACAGCAGCGTGCAACCCCCCTGCACCTCTCCCTGCCTTCTCTACAGCATGGGTAAGGCAACCTGTCCTGCAAACAACTCTGAAAAGAGCTTCCTGATGTCTGTGTAGTGCCTGGTTCTGAAAGTTCTCCACACAGATGAACTCATTTCCATTGCATCAGATTCAGCATCAGCACTGCTTCTCTTAACAGTGCTTGGCAGAGCAGCAGCAGGCTGAAGATTCCTGGCTGGCCTGTGAGGTGGAAAAGAAAGGACTGGCTTCCTCAGGCTGCCAGAGGGCTTCCTGGCAAATGCTGCTGGGGCTTATCATGAAGGCAAGGAATGGCCTTCCAGGTGATGAAAAGCTTCAGGGTAAGAGCTTACACACTGCTGAACTTGCCTAATGCTCCAGGCCACAGTGACAGAAGAGCCTGGCTGTGACATGCTGAAGCTTGCTGCGGACACCAGAAGGAACCATGGGGTGGATGATGTACAAATGATGGAAGGGAAGTGGAGGGAAAGAGGATCATGACACAGAAAGATTAGGCCACAGAACTATTTAAAGGGCAGCAGAAAGGCCTCTTACTCAGCTGCAGTGCTCTGTGCTGGGGCTGCACTCCATTTGGAAAGCGTGGGAACCAGGCACTGCTCCTGCCTGCACTGCTCTTTATTTATGGCTCAATCAGGAGCTTCAGGCCCCAGCACTTCCACAAGCTTTCATGGCCTGTGGACCTCTTGTTTTTCATGCTAAACTTTAAAAACAGTAAGACTTGCTGGCCTGAGAATAAATATTTCTGATGAAAAAGGAATAAATCACCACCTGGCTTGGCTTACATCTTGTTTCTCTCAGCTACAGACCATTTTACCTTGCAAGCTACTCTGCCAATTGCCTACACCTGGCTCATCTCCACGACCTCCTTAGTGATTTGATTAAAAGAAGTGTCCCTGGCCATGGTGGGGAGGTTGCAGCAGATCCCAGCCACCTTGTGATTCCATGGTAGCTGAAGGAGCTGCCTTCCACACCCCAAACTTTAGAACAGTCCCTGAAGCACCACTTGCACACACCAGCAGCACTTCCAACTTTCAAAAGCCTCTTACCTGCAGTTTTATGTCCACCTTTAATATTCAGGCTCCCGCTGAGGTTTGATAAGGACACTAACAAAGAAGGTTTACTGGGATGTGGGATGGTTTCCATGGAAACCACCATCTGAACAGTGTGAATGCAGATCTTCTGGAAGCAGGAAAGGGCTTGCCACAAGCTTCCTTGCACTGAAGCCTTCTGTGCAGCACTGCTGTGTGCTGCAGGGAGCAAGTCCACGGCACCAGGGTGTTTGGGTAGTGGAGAGACATCTTCCTCTGGAATAACAGCAGCTGATGGAGCAGCCTCCTTCCTGGGCTCATCATCACTTCTGCTTGTGATTTTCTTCAAAAACTGGTTGATTTGGTCAAGTTTGACAAAGCTGAGATTGGCTTTCAAAGGTTTTGACACATCCACAGTTACATCAGCTGCAGGAGAGAGTTGGAGAGAGAAATATGAGAAGTGCAACTATCCAAGCCCTGTAAAGATGCTAGGCATCTAAGTTTAGATACTGCTGGTTTTGCTCTTTCCTTAGAAGGGCAGAATCAACAGTAAAACATCGAGTGCAGCAAGCACAGGTGCAGAGCCCTTGGCCTGTCTCAGACACCCTCAGGAACAGTCTCTCTGCAGCCCTCCTGCAGGATCCCTTCAGGCACTGGCAGGCAGCTCTGAGGTCCTCTCAGAGTCTTCTCCAGGCTGAGCATCCCCAGGTCTCGCAACCAACCCTCCTAGCAGAGCTGCTTCAGCCCTTGGAGCATCTTTGTGGTCTCCTCTGGACTCACTCCAGCAGCTCTGTGTCCTTCTGCTGCTGGGGACACCAGAACTGGAGGCAGGATTGGAGGTGGGGTCTGAGCAGAGCAGAGCAAAGAGGCAGAATCCCCTCTCTTGCCCTGCTGCCCACATTCCTCTGGACGCAGCCTAGGACAGGATTTGCCTTCTGAATACTTCTGTATCAATAGTTTTAATTAAAATGTCAGAAGACTCGTAAAACTCTCCTTGGCAGGGTGTTCTTGGCTTTGCTACCTAAGTTTGTAAATGAAGAAAGGAGGAAAGGATCCTCAGTGCTTGGTGTGACAGCTTTCACACCTAACTGCTTTGTCAAAGGCAGGTTCTACTGCCAGCACTTTCCCACAGCAGCATATCCCAAAAGAGGAAAGAACCACAAAAACAGCCAAAACACTCAGGCTGAAGTTGATAGAAAAGGGGTCAAGCTGAAGGCAGAGTTGAGAAGGCCTTAAAAGCATGAGAGGAGTAGTTCTCCCTTGGGCTTCCTCAGGGCAGGGAGGACACAAAGCACTGGTGAAGCTCAGCAGTGGAACTGGCAGCTGTGGTCCTGGGCCTGTGTTCCTCACTGCTACTGGTCACTTGTTTTCACAAACACTGCACTCCTCTGGAGGGGCATGCAAAGGGCAAGGAGAGAGCAGACACCAGAGCACCTGAGAAGTGTCAACGACTTCCCTGCTCTGTTTGGAAGCTGCAGGTGGCACACAGAGTAATGCTGTTGTGACTGAGCACTTGACAGAGGCTTCTATTAAGTTATTCACATTAATTGCAGAACATGTAACTTGGGAACCTTCACTGTAAATATTTCAACTCTCTTATGATGTTCTAGGTTATCCTGACAACTAGGAACAGCCTGCAGAGATTTTAACTAGGATGTTCAAACCCCAAAACTCCAGCTGAGCAATCCATGTGTGTGCAGTCTCTGCTCAGTTCTACACTTTGCCAAAGAACCTTTAACATTCCAAGAAAACCTCAAGTGGTGGACAGAAACAGTGAAAACTGATGAAATGTGAAGATAGATGTTCAGCAGGCACTTAGAACAGGCTAAAAAGAGATGTTGAAATGCACAGGGTGCATATAGCTGGGATTTTTCCCAGGCTGCAAAACCCAAGGGTGACAATCTCCTTTTTTGAAGCACCACACAGCATGGTGCAGATTCTCCAGCCACGGGAAAACAGCTTCCTGTCACTCAAACAACCCTCTGGGCTGTCCAAAATTACATCAGACTCAGGGCAGGGCAGAGGATAGCTCCGAGCCACCTTTAAGTCCTCAACTGCATCATTCTTCCCTTTGCCTGCTAGTGCCTGGCTACCACAGTTACACCTCAGTGCTCTCTTTAGATGTAAGACTTACCAGCACTAGCTTCCTTTGGCAGCTGTTAGCTATTTCCAGCCAGCAGACAGCCAAGAAATACCTGTGCCTGTAAGCAGATGGCATCCAATGGAGCTACTGCTGATGATGTTTCACTAGGACCAGACCAGATGGTACCAAAGCAATATTACTGCTGTGTAACCATGGGTGTGGAACTCAAATTGCCTCTCTCCCTCCCTCATTTTCTCCAAGGCTTACACCTTTCACTCAGCCCAAACTAGAGGGGATTAAAGAAGCACTACTGCAGTGCAACACCTGAGTGTGGAACTTGAATTGCCTCTCTCCCTCCCTCACTTTCTCCAAGGCTTACACCTTTCACTCAGCCCAAACTAGAGGGGATTAAAGAAGCACTACTGCAGTGCAACACCTGAGTGTGGAACTTGAATTGCCTCTCTCCCTCCCTCATTTTCTCCACTAGATCTCTGACACTAGGCTGCAAATCCCTGCCTGTCAATTATTAGTTTCTAATTACCCTTCACAACTTTCTGAACAGCTACCAGGAAACAGAATGATGAAATAACTGTTGAGTTAAAAGGAGACTAAGTAAATATAAATAACTTACACTTCTTATATGCTCCCACCACACCAGGAGATGACTTAGCAGGGAAAGGAAAAGAATCACGTTGCAATAATGAAATCAGAGAGGGAATTCAGCTCCCAGAGGCGATTCCACGGAGTTTATGTTAATGTACACCTTGTGGGGGACCAAAAATCAACTGGAATGGTTTCCTGAAAACTGTTTCCAGCTATTTTCTCATTTAAAAAGTTCCAACTTCACTTGACCCATTAGTCATCATATTACTTACATTTATTATGTATTTTGAAATCTATTACAGAAAAGCCAATGGATTCAATATGGTCTATTTGAACAAAATCATAACATCTATAAAAGAAAACCTACGAGCAGCCCTCTGAAATTTCTGTCTGAAGCTATTTATTTCTTGGTCATTTTATTACTCACAGCCCCAGATAAAAAAAGTCAGATAAAATATGAGTGTTTTGCCCTTGATCTCCACGACATTCAGATTTGTACTGTGGAGATAAAGTCTTACTCTGTGAGCTTGGGATAATGACATTACTGAACAGGACTTTCAACTGGTAGGCTAAGGATGAATAAGCAACACAAAAATAACAGAGCTCCTAGCAAGCTGCTTGAGGTCAATCCCAGCTCTTACTGAAGCCAGAAGGGCTTACTCTAATATATACCATAACTTAATGCACTCCAGGTTACCATTTCTACCAGTAATAAACTACCACAGGATTCTCTCCAGATGAAAACCCAGAAAGTAAACATCATTAACATTTTTATAAGCTTTATTTGTAAGACTGGGATCTTTTCACAGACTATGAGAAATGCTGGACTGTGGGAGAGAAAAATCAGGCATTTTCCAAGGGTTGGTTCCCTTCTCATACTCCTCATTCTGCAATGGATCTTCCATTTCTCACAGCTAACACAGAAGAGGGCAGGTCTTTTTCCCTCAGACTAGGCATGGTCTCCCTCTCCCCTAGCCCAAGGAGGCTGTAAGATACAAAACCAAATAAGTAGCACTGCTTATTGACAAGGTCTTGCAATGCCAGGACAAGGGGCAATGGGTTTAAATTGGTAGAGGGGAGATTGAAACTGGATGTTAGGGGAAAGTTGTTTGCAGTGAGGGTGGTGAGACACTGGCACAGGTTGAGGGTGGGGAGACACTGGCACAGGTTGCCCAGGGAGGTTGTGGAGCACAGAATCACCCAATCTTTGATCACGTTGGGTGATTCTGTGCTCCACAACCTCCCTGGAGGTGTTCAAGGCCAGGTTGGAGGAGGCCTTGAGTGACCTGTATTAGTGGGAGGTGTCTATGGATGATCTTTGAGGTCCCTTCCAACCTTACCATTCTATGATTCTATAGAAGAAACACACTGCTTGCCCTGAGCTCTTAGAAGGGTTGCATTTCTAACTCCCAATGGGAGAGGAGCAGGCAACAGGTACCAAACACTGTGCCACCAGTGACATTCTTTCTCCAGGAGCCACTCATCCTGATGTAAGGAGTCTAACAGGAAATCTGAGGAAGGTAAAGGTAATTTTTGAGCCCTGGGTGGCCCTTCTGGTAAGGAGGAAATGGCCAAATTGCAACAATTGAATTTATAAAAACAGGAAAGAGAAAGACAAGTAAAGAAAAGATTATCTGCACTGTTCTCAATTGTCTCTGGGCAGGCATCAAAAGAGAGACAAATTAAAAGAAACTGAAAAGCGAGAAGAACACAAACTAATTGTTTTTATCCTCTAATTCATCACTCCCAATTTGGATCAAGGGAAGAGAAGGAAGAAACTTGAGACAAGGCTTCAGAGGCCATCTGCAGTCCATCTTGTACTCTGCCTCCGGGAGACAGATGCCAATTAGTCTGGAAGAGGCTGGTAGGCACTGCTCAGTATTTCTGCCTGCTGCAGCCCCACAGGAGCAGCTCTCTAAGGCCAGCATGGACACTACAGCCCCCAGCCAGCTGAGTCACCTGGAGCCACTGGGGTGCTCCCCAGCAGCACCAACCCCCACTTCCATGCCGTAGATGTTGGTGGTAACACACAAAGGGGACAGCTGTGTGTGGCCAGTGCCAAGGCCTGAGATCTCAGACAAGGCTCAGAGGGATGTTAATTCTACTGTTGTTCAAAAAAGTATCACAGCTGAATGAAAAAAACTTGCTGTGGGTTGAGAAGGCAAAAGGTACTGTTAATAAAGGGTGGAGGATGGAGCTGCTGTTCACAGGATGCTGACTGAAACTAAGCAGCTGTGCAACTACCAAACATGCTCCAGGAGTGTGCTGGAGCCTGGGTGGCAAGGCCAAAAACTGCCGTGGGGGCAGAGGGAAGTAAAGCCCTAGGTAAGGGATGCATTAACCCTCACAAGAGAGTCAGAGAAGCTGAAGCACGACACAGTGAGATGAAATAAACAGAGCACACTCAAGGAGAACTCACAGATGCTCACTCCCCGTTCTCTGCTTAGCTGATGAGCAATGCATTTACATTAAGACACAAGGGAAAAAAGGAGAGAGAACTTGCTGAGCTGTTTTAAATGGGTCAAAAGGCTGCCCACAGACAGGAAAAGACACCACAGAAATCTTTTCTAGCTTAGGCCTGTGGCTTGGGGGTGCAGGTTTCATTTTCTGTGTCTGGGCACTTAGGAAACTGAACGCCAGGAAGTGCTGTGGAGGCTGCTCTGGGAGAGGCCCTTTGATAATTTTCCGCATTATTACCCTGATATTGTAGCCAATAGATGTGTCAAACCCAAAGCAATACCTACAGGCTGCTACACCTGTTTGGAATATTCCTCTCTGCCCTTTTAATCAAATAAATATCATTTCATGGCTACAGTGTCAGCGCTTTAAAAACCTGTTTGTAAAAGAGCAAAGAGGAAAAAAAAACAACAAAAAACCTACCAGAGAGCTCCAAAGTTTTGCAAAGGATCCCCAGTTAATTAGAAAAGTCTGCACCCTGGCCAGTTCCCCTTCTCACGTGTCAGCTCTCATTAAATCAAAAAATTCTCATTTCAAAGTTAACAAACACCACGGTTAACAAAACTGTTAAACTGGGATCAAGTGGGCACATTCCTGGCTGCCTCTGTGATGTCATGCCTAGCAGCCCACAGCTGAACCTGCCAGCAGCAGGGCTGATTTTTCAATCTATTAGGTATCTGATCTAATGCTAATTTTCTCTCTATGGGCTAACTGTGCTGGGAACAGGTGGCCCTGCTTTCAATTACGGAGGGCTAACATGCCAGTGTGAGGCCTGGATTAGTTCACCTTCTCACGGGGAATTTGCCTCGGTTGGGAATGGATTTATTATGGCTTCACACATGGAATGGAGCTCATGTCAGCTGAGGGCAGCAATACATCATCTGATTCAAATTAACCTGCTGGGGGCTGCTCGGCGGGGCTGACACTGTGTATGAAAATAACGACGCTTTTAGGACGGCTTGAAAGAAACCAGGATTGCTCCAGTGCGATGGTTCCAATTTGTTCCAACTAATCTATCACCTGCTGGAGATATTATTCTAGTGGGTTTCTGGTAGCTGCTATTTTCCAGGTTTCTCCAAACCACTGACCTTGCTAATGGGTGCAGTTGTTGCCCCTGCAAAGCGGGGGTAAGAGGCTGCAGGGAGTACCACGGTGCAGTTGTGTTTGCAGCTTCTTAGGCATACCCCGAGATCACTGCTGGTCCCCTCACCGTGCAGCAGGGAGGGGCTGGTAGGCAGGTACAACCCCCTAGCTCCCCTACTTGTCACTTTACCTGTCAGTGGGACAGGAAATGTCTTTGTTTTTCTGGTCACGACCACAGTTATTCACATCTAGCCTAATGCCTTCCCAAGAAAGATGAGAGCAGCACCTTGGCATAAACCCTCTTTGGGTTAAAGCAATTTGTGCCAAGGTTTGCTCCATAAACACCTTTTGCATCATTTGCATGCAGAAAGAGTATCTCAGAATGACAGCTTTGATACTCCAGCAAGAGTACAAATATAAAGAGGGTAAGGAGAACAATGGTTCAGACCCTGAGGAACAGGCCCTGGGGGTGTGGGGTGATGAAAAGCTCAAGATGAGGCTGCAGTGTGAGTGCAGCCCAGACAGCAACTGTGTGCTGGGCTGCAGCAAGAGCAGTGTGGGCAGCAGGGAGAGGGAGGTGATCCTCCCCATTTGCCCTGCTCTCCTCAGACCCCAGCTGCAGTCCTGGGTGCAGTTCTGGAGCCCCCAGCACAGGAAGGACATGGAAGTGTTGGAGCCAGTGCAGAGGAGGCCAGCAAGATGCTGAGAGGGCTGCAGCAGCTCTGCTGTGAGGACAGGATGAGAGAGTTGGGGCTCTGCAGCCTGCAGAAGAGAAGGCTTCCAGGAGACCTTAGAGTAGCCTTGCAGGATCTGAAGGGGGCTCCAGGAAGGCTGGGGAGGGACTATTGACAAGGTCTGGGAATGCCAGGACAAGGGGAATGGGTTTGAAGTGTCAGAGGGGAGACTGAAAGTGGGTGTTAGGAGGAAGTTGTTTGCAGTGAGGGTGGTGAGACACTGGCACAGGTTGCCCAGGGAGGTTGTGGCTGCTCCCTCCCTGGAGGTGTTCAAGGCCAGGTTGGAGGAGGCCTTGAGTGACCTGTGCTAGTGGGAGGTGTCCCTGCCTATGGCAGGGGGTTGGAACTGGATGATCCTTGAGGTCCCTTCCAACCTTCCCATTCTATGATTAGATGTATCCATTTTTGTTCCTCACCTAATGAGTGGTATCTAACCCTGATGCAATAAAACAGTTTATGCATTAGACAAGCATTAGATGTACAACTCAGTAACAGACTGAACACAAAGAAAGGGTCCTAAAAGCTGATGTAGGAGACACTGACAAAAACTGAAGTAAGTAGCTCCTTTAGAAGGAGCAAGAGTAGTCCTTGCATACACCATGGGTTAAAGTTAAGGTCTGTTCCCACAGGCCTGGTGATGAATGCTTATTTCTTCTAGGATCCTATTAGCTGAAATCTGGAGGGAACACCATGGCTCTTTCCTTGCCAAAAGCTTAGGGAGTAAGCAGCTCGTGTGGCAAGCAGCGCAGCGACGCGTCCTGCTCTTGCCATTTCACTGCTGCTCTCCAGGTCCCGCTACTCGCTGTGGTGTTTTGATCTGCCAGCTAACAAGGCCTGACAGCCTGGTTTCCTTTGTGGGGAAACCAGACAGCCTTTCTGTGGAACACTACTGCTGGTCTGCCTCGGCTGACAGGCTGTGTGCAAGGGCCCTGGGCTCTGGCTAGCACAGCAGCCACCAGGAGCCACTCCTGTTTGCTGTCGTGCAGCAGCTTGCACCGCGACACACAGGTGTGTGAGACTGCTGGCTCTGGCACCCAGCCCTCAGCACGGGACACACATCCTAACTAAGAAACACAACAGTGTGACAAAGCCAGTCCACACCTGCACAGAAAACTGTGCACTTAGCATAGAATGGGAAGGTTGGAAGGGACCTCAAAGATCATCCAGTTCCAATCCCCTGCCATAGGCAGGGACACCTCCCACTAGCACAGGTCACTCAAGGCCTCATCCAACCTGGCCTTCAACACCTCCCTGGGCAACCTGTGCCAGTGTCTCACCACCCTCACTGTAAAGAACTTCCTCCTAAAACTGGAGGTGGATAGTCAAGGAAAAAACAATTCCATAATTCAAGAAACTGTAACAGCTGTGCAGAAGAGAAATGTGTTATGAGGGTACACACAAAGGCATTTCTTGACTTTTAGTATCACCTCAATTGTGCTCTTCACAGCAGTGCAGTTACAAATACAGAATTCACCAAACAGAAGGGATGACATCATTCAGCTGGTAGGAGCTGCTCACACCATAGGAATGAAACTCCAAGTCTCATCATTTTAAGTTAACACTAATAAACCTTCACACTACACCACTTCCACTCTGTGTTCATTAAAAAAGCAGAGTATCACTGCCTTGCAAATCTTACAGCTGGAACACCTGAGATTATAGGAAGGCAATGCCAGGTATGTGGATTCCAAAACACCCAGGAGAAGGCAGTTTGTAAATATATTCAGAAGCATTTTCAAAACCAGCTTTTATAAATATAACTGTTGTAAGATTTAGTTGTAAGATGCTGTAAGATTTCAGTTGTCCTAGGGCTGGAAGCAGGTAGGTGTCATCCTGTTGGAAATGGGATGTCATCTACCTGGGCTCAAGGAAAGCCTTTGGCACTGTCCCACACCACCTCATGAGGTTCAACAAGACCAAGGGCAAGGTCCTGCAGCTGGGTCGAGGCAATGCCAAGCACCAATCCAGGCTGGGCAGGGACTGTCTGGAGAGCAGCCCTGAGCAGAGGGACTTGGGGGTGCTGGTGGAGGAGAAGCTCAACATGAGCCAGCAGTGCGCACTTGCAGCCCAGAGAGCAACCAGAGCCTGGGCTGCAGCAGGCGCAGTGTGGCCAGCAGGGCAAGGGAGGTGATTCTCCCCCTCTACTCTGCTCTGCTAAGACCCCACCAGTGCTGGAGGCCCTGGGACAAGAGGGATGTGGNTCTGAAGGGGGCTACAAAAAATCTAGGAAGGGACTTTTTAGGCCCTCAGG